>OZ035829.1:36424810-36469810 GCA_964034765.1 Knipowitschia caucasica | reverse complement strand
CGTGTCTAAGAACATGTACATAATCTGACTCTGTGCTTTGGGTGACCTTGGTCTGTAAAATGCTTACTTACTCACTTACTTACTTAAAATGAAGCAACAGTTTTTTAAATAAGACAACATGGGTTTTGTCTCATTGGAGAATCTTGTTTTATCACAGTGAGAATGTGAAAAAAAGACTTGATTCAAGCAAATATTACCTCATATTTTATCATTTTTTGCAGTGTATTTGGTTCTTTGATACATGTGCCAAGTTCCCAATGAAAATATGTCTTGTTTATGAACCGATATCTCTTCAACACACACAAACTACACAAACTTAGATTATTTTTCATGCTTTTGAAGACTGGGAGACGTCTGACTTGGTTCTGAGAAAAAGTAGAATGTCTCGGTCTCTTCAGGGAAACGAGATCTCAAAGAAAACCAACCAGTGAGTTCAGTTAAAATACCATCGTTGTCACTGTTTGTACCATGAGCTGAAACCATGGGCTCTGCTTTGGATCCGGCTCTGGCCTCAGCCTCGGGGAAGACCCAAAATAGGACAAGCTCTTCTTTTCATGTGAGCACACAGCTGGCACAACTGGGTCACCTCCGATACCTGTGTCTGATGTGTTCTACCCCCCCCCCCCCACCCATTAACTGTCTCTGTGTGGAACAGGTGGTGTGTCAATCATAGCAAAAATATTCAAGAAGGGTCTGCATTCAAAAGGATTTACAGCACGGGCGATAGTTTTACATGGAATTAAATGCTTTGATGACAAAAGTGGGTCAGGTCCTGGATCTATACAGCCTCAGTCCTGGGTCTACAGCCTCAGACCTGGATCCACAGCCTCAGACCTGGATCCACAGCCTCAGACCTGGATCTACAGCCTCAGACCTGGATCTACAGCCTCCGACCTGGATCTACAGTCTCAGACCAGGATCCACAGTCTCAGTCCTGGGTCTATAGCCTCAGTTATGGGTCTACAGCCTCAGACCTGGATCCACAGTCTCAGTCCTGGGTCTACAGCCTCAGTTATGGGTCTTTAGCCTCTGTCCTAGGTCTACAGCCTCAGTCCTGGATCTACAGCCTCGGTTATAGGTCAACAGCCTCAGTCTTGGATCTACAGCCTCAGTCCTGGGTCTACAGCCTCAGTCCTGGGTCTACAGCCTCAGTCCTGCATCTACAGCCTCAGTCCTGGGTCTACAGCCTCAGTCCTGGATCAACAGCCTCAGTCCTGGGTCTACAGCCTCAGTCCTGGATCAACAGCCTCAGTCCTGGGTCTACAGCCTCAGTCCTGGATCTAGAGCCTCAGTCCTGCATCTACAGCCTCAGTCCTGGGTCTACAGCCTCAGTCCTGGATCTACAGTCCGTGGAATTGGATCCCTGTGTCAATATGGACCCCCGAGGTTTCTCACTTTTTTCCCACTGGGTTTTTTGGAGTCGTTCCTTGCCAAGATCTCCCAGACGTCTCCCATCACAGCACTAACCAGACCCAGCCCTGCTTAGTATTCAGAGTCTTGACGGAATCTGGATTTCATCATTCACTGTGTCTTTACAGTGAGTGATGAACCTCAGAGAAGCAATGACACCGTGACAGACCCAGAAAGACAGAGACACACCCTCTCTCTCCTCTGTCTCTTCTCTCTCCTCTGTCTCCTCTCTCTCCTCTGTCTCCTCTGTCTCTTCTCTCTCCTCTGTCTCCGCTCTCTCCTCTCTCCTCTCTCTCCTCTGTCTCCTCTCTCTCCTCTCTCTCCTGTGTCCTCTCTCCTCTGTCTCCTCTGTCTCCTCTCTCTCCTCTCTCTCTCCTCTGTCTCCTCTCTCTCTCCTCTGTCTGCTCTCTCTCCTCTCTCCTCTCTCTCTCTCTCTCTCCTCTGTCTTCTCTTTCCTCTGTCTCCTTTCTCTGCTCTCTCTCCTCTCTCTCCTCTGTCTCCTTTTTCTGCTCTCTCTCCTCTGTCTCCTCTCTCTCCTCTCTCTCCTCTGTCCTGTCTCCTCTCTCTCCCTCTGTCTCCTCTCTCTCCTCTGTCTCCCTCTGTCTCCTCTGTCTCCTCTTCTCCTCTCTCTCTCCTCTGTCTCCTCTCTCTCCTCTCTCTCCCTCTGTCTCCTCTCTCTCCCTCTGTCTCCTCTCTCTCCTCTGTCTCCCTCTGTCTCCTCTGTCTCCTCTTTCTCTCTCTCTCTCTCTCTCCTCTCTCTCCCTCTCTCTCTCCTCCTCTCTCTCTCTCCCTCTATCTCCTCTCTTCTCCTCTCTCTCCTCTCTCTCCCTCTATCTCCTCTGTCTCCTCTCTCTCTTCCTCTTTCTCCCTCTCTCTCCTCTCTCCTCTGTCTCCCTCTCTCCTCTCTCTCCTCTCTCCCCTCTGTCTCCTGTCTCTCCTCCCCCTCCTCTATCACCTCCTCTGTTCAGTTATGCGCCTCCTCGTTGCTTTCCCTCTAATCATGTCGACAGTAGAAACATTTGAATCTGTGTGAGGTGGAAATGGCTCCAGATCAGACACGACTTCCACTTCACAAACACGAGCGGCTGATTGTGTTGGAGACGATACAATGTTACTGCTGCTCCTCCTGCTGCTCCTGCTCCTCCTGCTGCCTCTGCTCCTGCTGCAGAAACAGCAGGAGCAGAGGCAAACACCTGCTCATTCTGAATAACGTACTAGACGATCCAAAACAAGGACTGCTACAGAATATCAACTCGTGTCTGTTCTTCAAAGGGATTTTATACTTTTCCATTTGGAGCCGATTCAAACAGAGAAGATCCACATGAAAGCACCTTGTTCCAATATGAAGTGGGGAAAAAATACTCAAAACTATTAAGTATTTGTATCTATATGTACTTTTTCTATTTTTATTGTTGCTGCTTTTCACTCGTCTGTGCAGCACGTTGGAAGCGTTGGCTGTTTTAAATGTGCAAAACAAACACAGGTCGATTGAACTGGTTTATTGGCATACATTGATATTGCTGTAAAAGTGTTTTGACGAGTGGCTCTGAGAGAAGATCCAGTGTTTGAGCTGGTTGGTCTCAGAGTCTGGTGGTCTTGCAGTATTCTCCACACAAGCCCCGGTGATCCAAGATGGCGTCCTATTCAAATGAATGGCTTGTGCTCAGTAGTTCATGGGACACAGGAGGACTGAGAGATTAGTGGAACTCGTCTATATTTGGGCATCGTTTGGTCCTCCTGGTTCTGCGCAGTGGACGAGCTCCCATGATGCTTTGCGCCAAATACGCGTGTGTCGCTCTTGTGTACGTGCACAGAGTGGCTCGGCCGTGCTTTGACCAATCAGAGCTGCTGATCAGAGCAGCGGTAGAGCGGAGTTAGTGCCGAAGAAAAAAGCAGACTTTATTGCATTCAAGTTTAAAACTGAAGGATTTAAGAAGAAAAAAAGTGCAGGATGACAAGGGACACTAAAATCCCCACAAAATCCGACCTTTATGAAAGCTGTAGGTTCTCTGTCAGCTGAGGTTGAGCTGTTTTAGTTTACATTGAGTTCAATGGGACTTTTTTCTATGTAGCCAGCTTTAATTTAGTCTGCAGTACCATGGGCCCGTATAAGCTAGCTATAGGCTAGTAATACTCTGTACAGTTATTATCATAGATGACTCCGCTCCAGTCCTGAGGGTCATTCTGGTCACGATGGTCTGATTTAGTGATTGTCCGCTGAATAACACATGTCTCTCACCATCGAATCATTTGAATCCAGCAAAATACTGTGTTCCCCAATCGTGTTCCCCAAACACACAGATCTCACACTATAAAAAAGGCAACAGACCACGTTCAAAAGATCCACCTGTGTATAATCACTGCCCCACTCAAACAAGTTGGGATAGCACTCGTACACTTGTTGCCCCACTACAACTACAAAATCACAAATGGCAAGATGGCTCCAACAGTGGCAGTGAAGTTTTACATGTTTGTCTTTTCCCTCTGTCTCTCTGTGGGTCTTACCAAAGTGGCTGTTTGGATGGGTTTGGTGAAACAGTGAGGACATGGCGACAGTCTTGCCACAGTTGACAGCTTTTCTCCATTCTTGTTTGAAATATAAGAATGTTCTTACAGTACACTCTGCACTAGCCTGGTCTTACCACACCATCGTACAAATTTCGTTTCGTAATAAGGTCTGGATTTGCTCCATTGTGCTCCGTTAACAGGTGGGAGGGGCTAACTCTTTCTGCAGATTGAAACGATTGGATCTGAGTTTACCGTGACGTATGTAATGAGCCCGAGTGAGTTGCTAGCATTTGCCTAGCTTTAGCATTTAGCCTAGCTTTAGTCATCCCCTTTGCACACAGTAACTTGCTTCTTTTTTATACTAAAGTTCAGATCGTGCTCAGAAGTGTCCTCCAGGTGCTCCAGTTTGTCCTCCACTTAAAACATGCACATTAGGTAAAAAGGTAAAAATCCCCCAGCGCCGGTCTTCAACATCTGGAGCTGGGTCCCCTGTTACTACGGCGACCACTGCTCCTGAAAGAGGCAGTAGAGGCGTTGAAGAATGGGTCAAAATTCCTTACAAGTAGAATGATTTAAAGTAAATATTGAAATGTGTCTAAGGCTCTAATACAACATTTTCTACAGTTAGTAAATTCCAAAAGTACGTATTAATAATCCATAAGGCAAGGCAAGTTTATTTATATAGCACAAATGGAGCTTAAGCGGAGGTTCAGTATGGTAGACTACCTACGTTATCCCACCAAGCTAGACCACGCCTTACTCAGCCTGTCTTAATCAACTCCCCGCAGCCGTGTCAATCAAGCCAGCGTTTAAGAGCAAAGCAGAGCACAGCTCACCAAACGGACTTCAAGCTGCAATGGGTTGCTCTTCGTCACCTTGTTACTCACGCCTCGCACATTGTTCGTCCTGCATGGTCGCGGCTCCTCTTCCACATCACATGTTTGGGGCTGCGCGCCATGGTCGCTGTGTCTCCACCGCGGCTCACCGCGGCTCCTCTCCTGCGGACTCGCTGCCGCTCGTCTCCCCGTGGCCGCTGCTACTCGCGGCCAGGCGTTACTCCGTGCACCCTGCAGCTTCCATACCGGGCACGGGACTTCTGTCTGCCTGCCGTTGTCTGCCTGCCGCTGTCCACCCGTCTCCCTGCCTCCACTCACGGTACAGTGTCGGTTTCGTGTTTTCCGCACTACCATGAACGTACTGAACTGCGGCGTGTCGGTTAATCCCGCCGAATTGTCTCGCAGGCTGTGTTTTTACCTGATGCATTGCTCTTCAGGCTGTTCGTTTTACCATCTGCATTGGCATTTAGACTGTCCGTTTTCACCATGGACCGTACATTTTAACCACTGTGTTGGCCTTCTGGCTGTCCGTTTTACTCATGGGCTGAACATTCTACACACTGCAGTGGCCTCCAGGCTGTCCGTTTTACTATGGACTGAAAATTTTACCCACTGCAGTGACCTCCAGGCTGTCAGTTTTACTATGGACTGAACATTTTACCCACTGCATTGACCTTCAGGCTGTCAGGTGTAACCATGGACTATAACATTTGTCGTCTGCATTGGCCTTCGCGCTGTCTAAATTGACCGTGGACTGTAAGTTTTACAGTCCAGATCAATGCAGTTTCCACTGCATTGATCTGATTGGTCGGTGCGCGGCCGAGCCCCTCTGTGCTGTTCATTTGCCCAGTGCTCTGGCCTTACGCCACTTCAACGCCACGCTTCGACGCCGCACGCTTCGACGCCGCACGCTTCGACGCCGCACGCTTCGACGCCGCACGCTTTGACTCCTCCTCCACGCCGCACGCTTTGACGCCGCACGCTTTGACGCCGCACGCTTTGACGCCGCACGCTTTGACGCCGCACGCTTTGACGCCGCACGCTTTGACGCCGCACGCTTTGACTCCTCCTCCACGCCGCACGCTTTGACGCCGCACGCTTTGACGCCGCACGCTTTGACGCCGCACGCTTTGACGCCGCACGCTTTGACGCCGCACGCTTTGACGCCGCACGCTTTGACGCCGCACGCTTTGACGCCGCACGCTTTGACGCCGCACGCTTTGACTCCTCCTCCACGCCGCACGCTTTGACGCCGCACGCTTTGACGCCGCACGCTTTGACGCCGCACGCTTTGACGCCGCACGCTTTGACGCCGCACGCTTCGACGCCGCACGCTTCGACTCCTCCTCCACGCCGCACGCTTTGACGCCGCACGCTTTGACTCCTCCACGCCGCACGCTTTGACGCCGCACGCTTTGACGCCGCACGCCTCAACGACGCCGCACGCCTCAACGACGCCTCAACGACGCCGCACCCCTCAACGACGCCTCAACGACGCCGCACGCCTCAACGACGCCGCACGCCTCAACGACGCCGCACGCCTCAACGACGGCGCACTTCTCAACGACAACGCCGCGCGCTTTGACGGCCGCACGCTTCATCGCCGGTGGCCGCTGTTTGACGCCACGTCGGTGTCCGCCTCCTGCCGCATTCTCGACGCCACGCTTCGACGCATTCGTGTGCTCTCATCCATTCATCGTGGGACCAGTGTCGACCATGGACTCGCGTACCCTATTGGGGGTGAACAATCCAACGCTTGGAGAGTTCTGCTTCACAATGACGGGAAGAGCCGGCATCGACGGATCAGGTCAGTGGTCTGACTGAAAGACGTGGTCTGACTGAAGACGTGGTCTGACTGAAGACGTGGTCTGACTGAAGACGTGGTCTGACTGAAGACGTGGTCTGACTGAAGACGTGGTCTGACACTGCCCGTTGGTCCTTTTCACTCGAGTGATAGTGGTTCGAGGTTTCTCTTTTCAGCTTCGCAGGAACGCGATGCCGCAACGCCGCACCAGAACTCTGCTACAACGCCGCGACGGTGGCCTGCTGCAACGCTGGCCTGCTAAGACTGCATGAGTACTGTTCGGCGTGGCCTTCAAACCTGGCCGGCTATCTTCCCCAGGCGGCACCCATTGGCTTTTGGGTGCAGCACTGCCCGCCACGGTTTGCGTGCACTCTGAGTGGCTGTAGGCGGTGCTCCTTCTCATGTTCCCCAGGCATATTCTCTCCTGGTCTCCTGGTGCGGCTCCTGCCGCCGGGCCTGTCTCACGCTTCGCCTTACCTGACGCACCCTGGCCCTCATTCTGACCGGGCCCTTGTGCGTTGGTTTTTGGGGGTCCAGGGATCTCCTATCGAACATCAATCTTCCTGGGTAAGTGTACTTCATAAATCTCATTTTCACCTTCTAGTCTCCCCAAGTGGAATCATGTTCGAATATCAGCGCTCTAAACACCAGCAGTTAATCCTTCATTCAGCATTCTCCTTTCCCTCTCACTGCACACTCTCAGTCTCTGGACATCAGCATCGCGGGTACTGCCGTCACTGCCTCATCTACATCGGCATTAAATACATTCTCTAAAATCCACTTCGAGTCACACTGCTCCACCCTCATAAGAAGATCCTTAAAGGAGTATTGGCAATGGTCCTTGTTCTGTAGTTTAGGTCCTGGACGACTAGCCGTCTGTCCGTGGAGTGGATTCCCTCTCTCAATGTAGGGTCTTCCGAAGGTTTCTCACTTTTTTCCCCACGGGGTTTTGTGAGTTTTCCTTGCCATGCAGGAGGGTCTGGACAGTTAGTGTCCAACTAGAAGGCCCGTGGTGATGATCCAGGATACTTTAACATGCTACAACATCTATGGACATTTTATCAACATTCATAGACTATAATTACTCCTTAAACAATCCCTCGACGACCCCCTGGTCTGAACAAATTCAAAACCTCTGCTCCCTGCATGTAACCTCTCTTCCTTTCTCTACACCCGCCACTCCTTCCGGATAGGAGCAGCCACTTGGGCTGCTGCCCTGGGACTCCCTCAATCATCTCTCCAGGAGCTCGGTCCCCGGTTCTCTACCACATTCATCCGTTCTGGCAGCCCAGCGCCTCCTCTCATATAAGTACGTATGCATCTCCTGGTGGTGGCAACTCCTCATTTCCAGCATGCCGCGTACTCGAGCCGAGCTTGTGCGCGTGCCAACGCCTAGCGCTAGAGCCGAGCTCGCGCACGGACATTACCCCGCGCACTCGAGCCGAGCTCGTGCGCGTGCCAACGCCTAGCGCTAGAGCCGAGCTCGCGCACGGACATTACGCCGCGCACTCGAGCCGAGCTCGTGCGCGTGCCAACGCCTAGCGCTAGAGCCGAGCTCGCGCACGGACATTACGCCGCGCACTCGAGCCGAGCTCGTGCGCGTGCCTGACTCTGGGCACTAACAGGAGTCCAGTCCCTGTGCTCCTCAGAGTCCGGGCTGGTTCATATGGGACTAACATGTCACTAATATATTTTGGTGCGAGGCCATGGTGAGACTTGTACACAAGCAGAGCTGTTTTAAAGTCTATTCTCTGAGCCACAGGAAGCCAGTGCAGAGACCTGAGAACTGGACTAATGTGGTCGTACTTCCTGGTTCTTGCCAGGACTCGAGCTGCTGCATTTTGAATGTACTGCAGCTGTTTTACAGCCTGTTTGGACAGACCTGTGAGCAGGCCATTGCAGTAGTCTAACCTACTGGAGACAAATGCATGGATAAGAATCTCCAAGTCTGCTTTAGACACTATGTTTTTGATCCTGGCAATGTTTTTTAGATGGTAAAAAGCTGCTGATGTTACTGATTTGATGTGGCTATTAAAATTTAAGTCTGAGTCCAGTATTACCCCTAGATTTCTGACCTTGTTTGAAGGTTTTAGGGAGAGAGACTGTAGGTGACAGATGACGCTCTCTCTTTGTTTCTGGGGACCAAAGACAATCATTTCAGTTTTGTCTGCGTTTAGCTGAAGGAAGTTGTTTTGCATCCACTCCCTGATCTGTTGGATACAGTGAAGGAGTGAGTCCACTGGTCCATGTTCTCCTGCAGTCAGTGAGACATAGATCTGAGTGTCGTCTGCATAGTTATGATAGGACACTTCGTTTCTGTGTATTAACTGACCTAACGGCAGCATGTAGAGATTGAACAGAAGAGGTCCCAGGATCGACCCCTGTGGTACTCCTCAGGGCCATATGATCTGAGACACAGTTTCCAATCTCCACAAAGTACTTCCTGTCCTCAAGGTAAGACCCAAACCAACTTAGGGCAGTGCCAGCGACGCCAACCCAGTCCTCTAATCTCTGTAAGAGGATCTCATGGTCGACAGTGTCAAAGGCAGCACTCAGATCTAACAAGATTAAGATTGAGACTTTGCCTGCGTCAGTGTTCAGCCGGATATCGTTTGTAACCTTAACGAGAGCAGTCTTAGTGCTGTGGTGGGGTCTAAAGCCGGACTGAAACATATCAAATGAGTTGTTGATTATAAGAAATCTAGTAAGCTGTAGGTAGACAACTTTCTCAAGGACTTTCCCCATAAATGGCAGATTTGAGATGGGACAATAGTTGTTAAGTACCGTAGCATCGAGACTGCTCTTTTTTAGCAGGGGCCTGATGACTGCAGTTTTCAGGGCCTTTGGGAATATTCCAGAATGAAGGGACATGTTTACTATCTGTGTGAGTGAAGGTAACAGACTGCTCAGAACAGACTTCAGAAATCTAGTGGGTAGTACATCCAAGCTGCATGTGGAGGAGCTCAAACTGGAGATTATCTCTTGGACAGTTTTATCATTTACAGGTGCAAAGTGAGTTAGCTCAAAGAGCCTTTCTGGCTGTTGGATGGTTATCTGTGGATTGGAGACAATGGCGTTTTTGATGCCTTGAACCTTGTCATTGAAAAAATTAGCAAACTCATTGCATTTACGTTTGGAAGTTAGCTCTAATGGCATTTGAACAGGGGGGTTTGTTAATCTATTAACTGTTGAGAACAGAACACGCAGATTGTTGCTGCAGCCTTCAATCATTTCAGAAAAATACCTTTCTCTCGTACTACGTAGCACCCGGTTAAACTCGCACAACTTATCTTTGAAGATCTCGTAATCAACCTGGAGGTTGGACTTGTGCCACTTCCGCTCGGCCCTCCGGCACTCTCTCTTTTGTGCCCTGACCGAGTCTGCTTTAGCCCACGGCGCCTTCTTCTGCTTATTTTTCACTATTTTAACCTTCACAGGGGCAACGGTATCCAGAACATTCAAAACACTAGAGGTGACAGAGTTAAACAGTTCATCTACAGTAGAATACGATGCATTCTCAAAGTTTATCATTCCCATAAATAGTTCACTCGTATTTTCATTTATGCGCCTTCTTCGAACAGTTGCAGAGTCCACTGGTGGTTTGTTAGTGAAACACATGTCAAAAAAAACACAGAAATGATCCGAAAGAGCAACATCGACCACGTTTACATTTGAAATATTCACCCCCTTTGTAACTAACAGATCTAGAGTGTGCCCTCTGCTGTGGGTGGGGCCACTTACGTGCTGAGTGAGATCAAAGGATTCAAGTACAGAACTCAGCTCATTTGCATTTCTGTCATCAACATTATCCACATGAATATTAAAATCACCTGTAATAACCAAACTATCAAAATCTGTGCATACAACTGAAAGCAACTCGGTAAAATTATCAATAAAACTGTGACATGACTGTGGTGGCTTGTATAGGACAATTAAGAGTATTGGAGGAATTGTTTTTGTTGTATTTTAAAAGACACATATTCAAATGACGAAAACTTCCCAAGAGACATTCTATGGGAGACAAAGTGGTCTCTAAAAATGGCAGCTAAGCCTCCTCCTTTTTTGTTTTCCCGTATTTCAGATTCATAGATATAGACTTTAGCAGAAAAATATCTACTAGCTTCTCTCAACAGTGACCCAGACTCTTCTACATTCTGACACATGGTCTGAGACTATGGGGGCATTGTTTCAAAGTATCTCATGTGAAATTCTTACGAACAATTTCTCTCTCCCACTCTTTTTTGTTGACCTTTGTGGCTTGATAAAAAGATGGCAGAGAATCGTATTTAAATGGTGCTAAATGTCACTTGACCAAACACGGAGCTGCCGCGTCTCAAAGGTCACTTTTGGAGATCGGGAAAAAGAAGCAAAAATCCAGGACCACGACCACCGCATGGTTTCAATACAGAGAAAATTAAAGTAGCAACATGTAAGATTATCAGGTCAAGTCATAATTAAAGGGCCCTGATCTGTCCAAAGGCATTAGTAAAACATGCAGAAAAATGGTCCGATCCAAGCGGCTACTTTATTATTATTATCTATATCTATCTGTGTATCTACTAAGAGAGAGATCCACTCATGGACAGACCGTATTTCAAGTTTTATATTCACCAGTTTAAGCACTCATCGAAAGTCAAAAACTATTTTAACCACATTTATACAGTATTTTATGAGACCAGTGAAAAACTAAACCTGCTTTGGGGATTTTTTGTAGAATTCCATTGATTTGAGCCGTAACAACAACTGCTCTGAGAATTCTCTGAGAAGTGTTAATGCAAACAAATGTGTTCTGTTCTCCCGCTGTGGGAGACATTTATCACCTTCTCCTTGTTCATCGTCTTGTTTATAAAAATACATTGGAATGGGTCAATTTATAAATGCAAGAGCAAAGACCAGATGTTTCTACAAATGTGTAGCCACTGCATACACAGCAATCGATTCATAAATGATAAAAAGGCTGTACTGTAGATCCAGGACCGAGGCTGTAGATCCAGGACTGAGGCTGTAGATCCAGGACTGAGGCTGTAGACCCAGGACTGAGGCTGTAGACCCAGGACTGAGGCTCTAGACCCAGGACTGAGGCTCTAGACCCAGGACTGAGGCTATAGATCCAGGACTGAGGCTGTAGATCCAGGACTAAGAATGTAGACCCAGGACTCAGGCTGTAGACCCAGGATCTCAGGCTGTCACGGCGCCTCCCCCTCCCTCTCCTCTATGACAGACAGTTATAATTCTCCGCTGACAGCTGGCCTCCTTTTGAAAATACCAGCCCCCGTTTGTGAAGTTCACCTCCTTCCAGATGACCTTCTCTCCTCCTCAAGACGTCAATGAACCGCCTGAGAGAGAGATGGCGGCATATTAGTCAAAGTTTTTAAGCTGGCATCTCTGAAAAACAAGTCGCATGTCAAAGAATCAAAAGCCACAGAGAAAAAGCAGCTGCAAAATAACCAGCTTGAAAAGAGACAAGTTGAAAAGGCTCCGTGATGGATCTGAAAGCGAAACCCTTCTCTGCTCGTTCGCCCGGCTTTAGTCACGTCGCAAAACTGCCAGAAGGCCTTCACTTTTCCTTAATTAGCAGGTTTTCTGAGCCTGATTAACAATTTGGCTTTTCGACACCGATTCCGAGGCTTACATGCACCGCGGGGAGACTAATAACTCGCCCCGGATTCATTAAAGCGTTTTGAAGAACAAGCTGCGGAGAGAAAACAAGGCCACGGCTGTTTTTCTTGTTTTTGTTTGAGACGTGACCTTTAAAGAAGAGAGAAGAGAGAGAGAGAGAGAGAGAGAGAGAGCAAAGAGACCAGAGAGAGAGAGAGAGACCAGAGAGAGAAACTAGAGAGGGATCAGAGGGAGCAGAGAGCGACCAGAAGGACTAGAAAGAGCGACCAGTGAGAGACTAGAGAGAAAACAGAAAGAGAGACTAGAGAGAGAGACTAGAGAGAGCGAGACCAGAGAGAGACCAGAAAAATAAACTAGAGAGGGATCAGAGAGATGGACTAGCGAGAGACTAAAAAGAGAGAGAGACTAGAGAGAGGGACCAGAAAGAGAGACAAGAGAGAGACTAGAGAGAGAGACCAGAGAGCGAGACTAGAGGGAGAGACCAGGAAGAGAGACAAGAGGGAGAGACCAGAGAGAGACTAGAGAGAGAGACTAGAGAGAGAGAGACCAGAGAGAGACTATAGGGTGAGACCAGAGAGAAACTAGAGAGAGACCAGAGAAAAATAAACCAGGGATAGACCAGAGATAGACAAGAGAAAGACCAGAGAGAGACCAGAGAGAGACCAGAGAGAGACCAGAGAGAGACCAGAGAGAGACCAGAGAGAGACCAGAGAGAGACCAGAGAGAGACCAGAGATAGACCAGAGATAGACCAGAGATAGACCAGAGAGAGACCAGAGAGAGACCAGAGAGAGACCAGAGAGAGACCAGAGAGAGAGACCAGAGAGAGAGACCAGCGATAGACCAGAGAGAGACCAGAGAGAGACCAGAGAGAGACCAGAGAGAGACCAGCGATAGACCAGAGAGAGACCAGAGAGAGACCAGAGAGAGACCAGAGAGAGACCAGAGAGAGACCAGCGATAGACCAGAGAGAGACCAGAGAGAGACCAGAGAGAGACCAGAGAGATAGACTTGGTTCATTAAGGCGTTTTGAAGAACAAGCGATGAAAACAAGGCCACTGCTGTTTTTCTTGTTTTTCCACAAACCGCTGACCTTTAAAGAATTCAAGGTTTTCTGGTCAGACCCATGAACAGGAGAGAGGAGGGTTTTATGGTTCCTCCACTGGGGGCAGTTGTCAGAGCAAGACTTTTGAAAGCCCCGTGGTGTGAAAATGGTTTGTCCGTTTGTGGGAAGGAAACGCTGAGGAAGGAGTTTTTGGTAGAAGTAAAACCAGGTCTATCAGCCTGGAGAGTGATGATGGTTATGTACATGTATCTCCATGGCAACACACACCAAAGGAGTAGAAGTCGTAGTTGTAGTAGTAGCCTAAGTAGTAGTGGTAGTAGGAGGAGTAGTAGTTGTTGTAGTGGTAGTCATAGAAGTAGTAGAAGTCATAGTATTCATTGTAGTAACAGTAGTAGTCATACTAGATGTAGTAGTAGTAGTAGTAGTCGTAGATGTAATTGTAGTAGTGGTAGATGTAGTAGCAGTGGCAGCAGTAGAAATAGTTGTAGTAGTTGTCATAGTAGTAGTAGTCGAAGTAATAGAAGTAAAAGTAGTAGTAATAATTGTAGTAGTAGCAGCAGTAGAAATAGTAGTAGCAGTAGTAGTAGTAGTAGTAGCAGTAGTAGCAGTACTAATAGCACAGGGACTGGCCTCCTGCTGGGACTCTGAGGAGCACAGGGACTGGCCTCCTGCTGGGACTCTGAGGAGCACAGGGACTGGCCTACTGCTGGGACTGAGGAGCACAGGGACTGGCCTCCTGCTGGTCCCAGAGTCAGGACTAAACATGGGGAGGCAGCGTTTCAGATTCATGCAGCTAAAATCTGGAACAGTGAATCAGTGAACAGTGAATTCCTGAAAACGTGAGAGAGGCTTCTTCTCTGACAATGCTCAAATCCAGGTTAAAAAGAGTTCAATGTGCTGTGATTATGTTTTCATTGTATCTTTCTTGACCCCTTTGCTTGCCTTGTGTATGAACTGCGCTCTATAAATGAACTTGCCTCGGTCATTACAGGAGTCCACCCGCAGGGCCAGATGGATTGAATTGTTAATTGGCTGAATAATAATGAGATAATATTGACTTAGATCGTCTGTGTCAAGCCTTAAATATCGAATCTTCCAAGAGCCACGATCCCAACACCTCCCTCACTCTCGGCTTTAGTCCTGGTGCAGTTCTTTTACACACATTTGTGATTTAAGTGCCCTGCGTCCGGCTCCAGCTGCATTATTCAGCACTGCAGCCCCCAGAAGCTGTGTTTACGACTCTATCTCCTTATATCTGATCAAATACAACAAGATCTACAGCCGTTCAAGACTTCGTGTCGGTGACGTCAAGAGTTTGCGCAGAAATTGCTGGTCGTAGTTTGGCAGAGAATGTGATAGTAAATTACTCTGTCCTGGTTCGGCTCTAGCCTGGTCTTATCCTTCTGTACACTCCGGTCAATCATCATTTCCTGCATGTAACGTCTGGGTCTGGTCCCTGTGTTAGCAATTACAATCGGTTTAATTCCATCCGACCAATCAGCAAGCGCGGGAGGCGAGTGTTGGAGTTAGATGTGGGTGACGTCAAGAGTTAGCGCCGAACGAGCAGGTTATAGTTTGGCCGGTCTGGTTCCATCAAGAAATTGGAGCCGGAGCAAGAGGAATATTTAGCAAGTTTCATTGTTGGCAAAGATTGTGGCGCTACGCCCCACGGGCTCCGTTAGCGGCAAAGGAGATGGCTAAAGCTAGGCTAAATGCTAACAACTCACTCGGGCGTATTCCATACGTCACAGTAAACTCAGATCCAATCGTTTCAATCCGAAAAAGGAGTTAACCCCTCCCACCTGCTAACGGAGTCAATGGAGCAGCTACAAACCTTAGTACAACATGACATGAGTACAATGATATGGTAAGACCAGGCTAATTCAAGACACAAACAAATTGTCATTGCAGGGACAGAGGCCACACTGGAACGCCTGCTTTGGTATAATATCTGCATACATAGTATAGCAATATATTTATAAACGCTACTCAGGACTGAGACTGTAGATCCTGGACTGAGGCTGTAGACCAGTGGTTCTTAACCTTGTTGGAGGTACCAAACCCCACCAGTTTTATATACGCATTCACCGAACCCCTCTTTAGTGAAATATATAAAATTTTCAAATTCAAGACAAATATGTTTTTTACTGGTGCACAAAATGATCAGTGCATTAACATTGTGTTCAAAGAACAAAACCAACACAATGCATGAACACATAACAAATAACATACCTGCAAATCAGTGTGACTTCTGCTGTTGCCTTTGAGAGACCAGTTGAGATATGCGTGGCTTCACCTTGGAATGTGCCACTCTCATGTCATTTTCACAGCAAAGTCTGCAACCTCGAAAAGGACTGCTCGCAAAGATATGTTGTAACAAATGGAATAAAAAAATCCAGGGCTTTCTTAGCAATAACTGGATACTTGTCCATTTGATGACACCAAAACATTGATAGCGTTGTTGTTCTGAAAAGTTGCTGTTGAACCTGGCTCTGCTGAATGTCAATGATTTCGTCAAGGTATTCATCATTGACATCTGCTGTCTCAACATCAAACGTAAACGGCTGTCTTACCCATGCTGGATATGACTCTCTTGTAGGGAAATATCCGTCAATAGACTTTGCAAACTCATCTAAGTGCTTGGAAATTCTTTGCTTCAGTTCCGTGGATACACACAATGCCAGACACATCTTCGATCTTACTTAAACAGTCATCCAGAAGGGTGAAGTTTGCAAAGTTATTGTTCTCTGTTTGTCGTTTCCACAACTGTAGCTTTTTTTGAAAAGCCTTCAAGTGTTCTTCCTCTTCTATGATATTGACTCCACCACCCTGCATGTGCTGATTGAGATGATTGAGAGCGGCGAATGTATCAGCCATGTACGCTAAAATGAGAATGAACTCAGGATTTTTGAAGCAATCTGCATGACAGTCCTGGTGCTCTTGCAAAAACAGGATTAATTCCACACGCATAGCAAAAACACGATTCAGCACCTGTCCCCGGGATAACCTTCGAACATTAGAATGATACAGAAGTACCTCGAAGTGAGAGTCCATTTCTTTACACAGCTCACTGAAGATTCGGTGCCTCAGAGCACCACTTCGGACAGAGTTAACACATTCCACCACAGCTTTTAATACATCTGCCATTTTTGGAGGCAATGTTTTTGTTGCCAATGCATGCCTGTGCAGAATACAATGCGTCACAATGATGTGTGGTGCGTCGGCTTTTACGAGCGCACCAAAACCAGACTTTCTTCCCAGCATGACTGGAGCTCCATCCGTAAAAACAGCAGAAACCATTTCCCATGAAATATTGTTGTCTTTGAAGAAGTCATCCACAAGCTTCTTCACATCGACTGCCTTAGTTGTTGTTGTAAGAGGCTTACAACATAAAAGTTCTTCATTTATCATGTTGTCTTTCACATAGCGCACGAAAACAGCAAGCTGGCTTAGATTAGAAACGTCTGTGGTCTCATCGAGTTGAAGGCTGAATTTTGCTGGGCACGAAATCACATCCGCCACTACTTGAGCCAATATGTCTTTACTCATGTCTTCTCTTCTGTCGCTGACAGTGTCATTTGAAAGAGGAATTTGGGACAATTTACTTTCGGCCGCTGTTCCTAGTATCAGATTCGCCATCTTTAACGCCGCTGGTTTCACGAGTCTTTCGCCAATGGTGTGTGGCTTTCCCTGCTTTGCAATCAGGTAAGCAACTTCGTACGATGCTGTGAGGACCGGTTTGCTAACGGGTAAAAATCCAAGAGCAGGCAGAGTGGCCCTTTCATCGTATCTCGCTCTCTTCACATTGAATTCAGCAAGTGTTGAGTTCTTGTATTCCCCTTCTCCATGCCGCTTCACAAAGTGTTCCTTTAGTTTTGCCGGTGCAAGACTGGAGTTGCTTGTCATTGCAAATCATGCAGATAGGACGCTCACTCCCATCACGTTCCGTGATATTTGTCCGACCACTTTCTTCTTTTGCCCGACATAGTAAAGTACGGATTAAAATATTACCGGAGAAGTCACACGAAGCACTATCACGAGCGCGCTACATTCCTCGCACACTGATTGGCCAAGCAGCGTAGCATTCTCATCTGCAGCCAGTGATGGCCAATCAGGGCGCGTCATCACGAATATATTTTTTATTTCGGGTATTTTCCGGACCTCTGCGGCGGAGGCTCTGCCGAACCCCTGAGACCGGCTCACCGAACCCCTGGGTTTCGATCGAACCCAGGTTAAGAACCACTGCTGTAGACCCAGGACTAAGGCTGTAGACCCGTAGACCAAGGACACAGACATTCCCTGTACATTACAATACGACTGGTTTCAATAGAACCAGGTGTGTGAAAAAGAGAGAATAAGTGAGAATACATGAACGCTTGTAGCCCTTAGAAATATTGCTTGATTTTGAATGTGTTATTCTGTGGTTTGTTATTAACCAGGGTCTGTCGCTCTCATCTTCAATTGCACTTGATTTGCTTTGGCCTCTTGAAATGTGCGGTTTCCATGCGACAATATGAGATTTATACACGAGAAGCTTTATGGTACAAACACCATGAGAACACGGTGAGATGAGGGTCATTGTGAGGGATTCATGCAGAGGGCTGTGTCTGCTGCATGGCTCTGGAGATCAGGCGTTAACGCTGATTATTCTTAAATTCTCTATAGATTTATGAGTCTTTATATGCATAGAATGTGTTGGATTTATCAGTAAAATTTCTGAGACTGCTGACCGTCTCTCTGACGTGAGACTGACGTGACATCGGGGAAGACAACAGCACCTATATCAGGAGTGCTTAATGTGTTCTGGGTCATTCTGTGGTTTCGTCTTGTCGAGGACCCGGGCTGGTCTTAGTCTGTTCTGTTTATATACACTAAACCTTCTGTTTTATATCCAAGCAGAGTCTGAGCTTCCATTCACTACACACTGGTTTGTGCAGGAGAGAAACCCATTTAGGACACATTTACCACAAAATATTAGACATGAGACAAACTTTATTCGTACCTCAGTGGCGACATTTCAATATCGTAGTTCTGCACATTACAGCCGATTAAATGAGAAAGTAAGAGCTCTTCACACAGCAAATCGGATCTATAATTGACAATAATTGATGATAGATAATAGAATGAAATAAAAAGACTTTAGTCCAAGGGAACAACCACAAAAAGGAACCAAACAGGGATCAAGGACAAGAACTAAAACGTGGAATGGCAATTGATTTCCAAGATTGCAAGATCAGAGAGAGAGAGACCATTAAACCCAGCAGACGCATTGATCGAATAGAGTTGTACTATCGCATTTAAACTTAAATGTCCTCGAAACTTCAGCGAGAGAGAGAGAGACCAGAGAGAGACCAGAGAGAGACCAGAGAAAGACCAGAGAGAGACCAGAAAGAGACCAGAGAGAGACAAGAGAGAGACCAGAGAGCGAATAGAGAGCGACCAGAGAGAGACCAGAGAGAGAGAAGAGAGAGACCAGAGAGCGACCAGAAAGAGAGGCCAGAGAGAGAAACCAGAGAGAGACCAGAAAGAGAGGCCAGAGAGAGACCAAGGAGAGAACAAAGAGAGACCAGAGAGAGACCGTGAGAGACAGTGAGAGAGAGAGAGCGAGAGAGAGAGAGAGGCTCTTTCCCTCAGGAAGCTGTCGGATAAATGATGTTGTCAGAGAGACACTGTCATAAATATATCTCCCAGATGTCACACATGGTCAGTCAGGGAGGTCAGCCGGGACACAGGGGTGGTCCCCATGGAGACCGATAATTACAGAGATATTTCATCCCATCAGTTGTTTAATTATTATTTAGTTTATTATTATTGTTTAGTTAATATTGTGCATTACAGAATACAAGCGCTTGCCGTTGCCATAGAAACCTCACAGTAATAATGTCTGGATCCCGGCCTTCGAACCTGCTCTGTAAGTATTTGTCCACAACTGAGCTGCGGTCTGAGAGGAGAGGAGAGAGGGAGAGAGAGAGAGAGACCAGAAAGAGAGAGCAAAGGGAGGGATCAGAGAGAAAGACGAAAGAGAGAGAGACCTGAGAGAGACCAGAGAGAGAGCAAAGAGAGGGATCAGAGAGAAAGACCAGAGTGAGAGAGCGAGAGAGAGAGAGAGCAAAGAGAGGGATCAGAGAGAAAGACTATAGAGAGAGAGAGCAAAGGGAGAGAGAGGGATCAGAGAGACCTGATAGAGAGAGAGAGAGAGAGAGAGGGATCAGAGAGACCTGACAGAGAGACCAAAGAGAGGCATCAGAGAGAAAGACGAGAGAGAGAGAGAGAGAGAAAGATCAGACAGAGGAATCAGAGAGACCAGAGAGAGAGAGAGAGAGAGAGAGAGCGAGAGAAAGAGGGATCAGAGAGACCACAGAGAGCGACCAAAGAGAGACTAGACAGGAAGAGATCCCATAAAGGGATCAGAGAGACCACAGGGAGCCAGAGAGAAAGAGAGACCAGAGACGCACTTGTCGTTACCATAGAAACCTCTCAGTAATAACGTCTGGATCCCGGCCTTCGAACCCACTCTGTAAGTATTTGTCCACAGTCTGGGCTGCGGTCAGAGAGGAGGCAAATGTAGAGATGGTGAGAGAGAGAGAGAGAGAGAGAGAGAGAGAGAGAGAGAGAGAGAGAGAGAGAGAGAGAGAGAGAGAGAGAGAGAGAGAGAGAGAGAGAGAGAGAGAGAGAGAGAGAGAGAGAGAGAGAGAGAGAGAGAGAGACAGAGAGAGACAGAGAGAGACAGAGAGAGAGAGAGAGAGAGAGAGAGAGAGATAGGGAGAGAGAGAAGAGACGAGAGAGACCTGAGACCGCATATGTTGCTGTGGTCACAGAGGAGGTAAACGAGAGACGGTGAATCATAAATAAAGGCCAAATGACGACAAGGCGACTGAGGAAGAGACAGGACAGCAGCGATATTCACACTCCCACACGCAGGCTCCCAGGGGCCACCTGTTTAAACCCACACACACACACACACACACACACACACATACACGTACACACACACATGACCAGAGCCAAGAGAACCAGTGGTGGCTCAGCTGTCTCCTCTTCCCTCAGAATTTAAGTGGATTGGGCATCAGTTATTGAATTTTACACATTGATTTTTCTTGTTATATTAAGATGTTGTTGGGATTGCAATTATAGACAGGGATCAGAGAGAGACCAGAGAGAGAGAGAGAGAGAGAGAGAGACCAGAGAGAGAGAGAGAGAGAGACCAGAGAGAGTCTAGAGAGAGAGAGAGAGAGAGAGAGAGAGAGAGAGAGAGAGAGAGAGAGAGAGAGAAGAGAGAGAGACCAGAGAGAGTCTAGATAGACTAGAGAGAGAGAGAGACTAGAGAGAGACAAGATAGAAAGACCACAGAAAGGGATCAGAAAGAGACCAGAGAGAGAGAGACTAGAGAGAGAGACCAAAGAGAGAGAAAGACCAGAGAAAGAGATCAGAAAGAGACCAGAGAGAGAGACTAGAGAGAGACTACAGAGAGAGAGAGACCAGAGAGAAACTATATAGACTACAGAGAGAGACCAGAGAGAGAGACTAGAAAGAGAGACCAGAGAGAGAGACTAGAGAGAGAGACCAGAGAAAGGGATCAGAAAGAGACCAGGGAGAGCGACTAGAGAGAGAAAGACCAGAAAAAGAGATCAGAAAGAGATAAACTTTAGAGAGAGATAGAGAAAGACATGGAGAGACCAGAGAGAGACTAGAGTAAGTAAGTAAGTAAGTAAGTAAGTAAGCTTTATTTATATACCGCCGTTCACAGACCAGAGTCACAAAGCGGTTTACAATTGTTGTTTTTTGGGCACTTGTCCTCTCACTCTACACAGAGATGGGAGCGGGGCCGCCGAACAGGAGGCGCATTCCAGACCTATTGTACATATTTTTAGTGGTAGGGAAAACCGGAGTACCCGGAGGAAACCTACGCAGACACGGGGAGAACATGCAAACTCCACTCAGAAAGGCCCTGGTCCGGCCGGGATTCGAACCCAGGACCTTCTTGCTGAGAAGCGAGAGTGCTATCCACTCACCGTGCCACCCAAGAGAAAGGGAGGAGAGAGAGAGGACAGCGGGAGAGGCCAGCGAGAGACCAAAAAGAGACCAGACAGAGATTAGAGAGAGACCAAAGAGAGACCAGAGAGGGAGAGACCAGAGAGAGAGACAGAGACCAGAGAGAGAGACGCTGAGAGAAACCAGAGAGAAAGACCAGAGAGTGACCAAAGAGAGACCAAAGAGAGGCCAAAGAGAGACCAGAGAGAGACCAGAGAGAGAGAGACCAGAGAGAGGGACCAGAGATAGACCAGAGAGAGAGACCAGAGAGAGACTATACAGAGAGAGACCAGAGAGAGAGACCAGACAGAGAGACCAGACATAGACCAGAGAGAGAGACCAGAGAGAGACCAGAGATAGACTACAGAGAGAGACCAGAGAGAGAGACCAGACAGAGAGACCAGAGATAGACCAGAGAGAGAGACCAGAGAGAGAGACCAGACAGAGAGACCAGAGATAGACCAGAGAGAGAGACCAGAGATAGACTACAGAGAGTTACCATATACATGTTGTGAATCCGTCTAGTAAGTGTCAAACCATCATGTGCTGAACTCTTCACAGCTGCAGATGAACAGTGAGCTCATTAGAGGTGGAAGTTGCTAAAAAAGAAAGGAGATCCGCTGAGAGCTGATCCTGCAGGTTCTCAGGTGCATTCACACAGAACATGTCTGACAATGGGAGTTCTGTTCCCCTGGTTTCTCATTATCATAAGTATTCTCTCGAGTGTCCCTCTTAAAGCACAACTCACAACACTATTCTACTTTTCTCTCTAAACGTAGAGTCTACCATCCGTGGCTTCACTCTCTTCGCTGCAGAAGTGGAGAGTAGACCAGAGAGAGTCATTATCGCCAACAAGACTCCTCTGTCAATAGCGAGACTAAGAACAATGTACTAGACTTAAATATACGTAAAGAAGCCCCCTTCCACCAGCCCTACCTGGCCCTTTTCTACTCTACTCTACTCTACTCTACTCTACTCTACTCTCTACTAAATTCTACTCTAGTCTACTCTACTCTACTCTCTAATATATTCTACTCTACTCTACTCTACTCTACTATAGTATATTCTACTCTACTCTATTCTACTCTACTATATTCTACTCTACTCTACCTTACTATATTCTACTTTACTCTACTCTACCCTACTCTACTATAGTCTACTCTACTCTACTCTCTACTATATTCTACTCTACTCTACTATAGTATATTCTACTCTACTCTACTCTACTCTCTACTATATTCTACTCTACTCTACTCTACTCTACTATAGTATATTCTACTCTACTCTACCCTACTATATTCTACTCTACTCTAGTCTACTCTACTCCCTACTCTACTATAGTCTACTCTACTCTGCTCTACTATAGTCTACTCTACTCTACTTTACTCTACTCTACTCTACTCTACTATATTTCACTCTACTCTACTCTATTCTACTCTACTCTACTCTACTATATTTTACTCTACTAAAATTTACTCTCCTCTACTCTACTCTACTCTACTCTACTCTACTCTACTATATTATACTCTACTCTACTCTACTATATTTTACTCTACTCTACTCTACTAAAATGTACTCTCCTCTACTTTACTCTATTATACTCAACTTTACTCTACTATATTTTACTCTACTCAACTCTACTCTACTATATTTCACTCTACTCTACTCTATTCTACTCTACTCTACTCTACTATATTTTACTCTACTCTACTGTACTCTACTATATTTTACTCTACTAAAATTTACTCTCCTCTACTCTACTCTACTCTACTATACTCTACTCTACTCTACTATACTCTACTCTACTCTACTATATTCTACTCTACTCTACTATATTCTACTCTACTCTACTCTACTCTACTCTACTCTACTCTACTCTACTATATTTTACTCTACTCTACTCTTCTCTATTCTACTCTACTCTACTCTACTCTATTCTACTCTACTCTACTCTACTCTATTCTACTCTACTCTACTCTACTATAGTATATTCTAGTCTAGTCTAGTCTAGTCTAGTCTAGTCTAGTCTACTCTACTCTACTCTACTCTACTCTACTCTACTCTACTCTACTCTACTCTACTCTAGTCTAGTCTAGTCTAGTCTAGTCTAGTCTAGTCTAGTCTAGTCTAGTCTAGTCTAGTCTAGTCTACTCTAGTCTAGTCTAGTCTAGTCTAGTCTAGTCTAGTCTAGTCGTCTCTACTCTACTATATTATACTCTACTCTACTCTACTCTACTCTACTATATTCTACTCTACTCTACTATAGCAGGCACAATTTACACTCCCTGGGGGGTCCTACTGCCAAATGTGACATGTACATTTCTCTATTGTGAGATCGAGAAAGTCTATCTTATCTTATCTTAGAGTAGAGTAGAGTAGGGAAGGGTAGGGTAAGGTAGAGTAGGGTAAAGTAGAGTACGGTAGAGTAGAGTAGGGTAGAGTAGCAGGAATCGTAAATGTCAAATCACGGGGTCCGGGGGAAACAGGAAGTCTCATCTTCATTAGACTTGAGCATGAATAATGTGAGATAATTGATTTGAACAACGTCTGTGAGGGTTCGTGAACATTTGTGAATATAACGGTTCTGTATTTCATAAATTGTTAATAACGGAAAATAAAATACAAAAACACCAACGGGGCAGATATTATAAGACTTGCTCTTCTTCTCTGCTCCGTTTCATTCAGACTGTGTGGCAACAGTGTATTTTGTTGTTGTTGTGATGTCACTTTGAATGAAATAAATTAATAAGATAAATTAGGTTTCCGGGTTGAATGAACCTATAATGTCCTGTTTGTAAGGAAACAGATTCAGTGGAGCGAGCGCTGTGTTCGGAGGTCGTGGGTGGATGACGAATCACAATGGTTCTTTCACTCACCTCTCAGCTCTCCGTCATAACCCTGTGAACACCCAAAGTCACCTCTATCCAGTGCAGTGTACGTGACCTCATCACCGTCATATCCATCCACACGCAGACAAAATAGGTCCCTGCCAGACGGTTATTGATGGGCATTACATTCAGACCTATTGTGCATGTTTTAGTGGTAGGGGAAGCAGACACGGGGAGAACATGCACATGAACTCCACTCAGTAAGGCCCTGTTTCAACCAGGATTCGAACTCTTCTTGCTGAGAAGCGAGAGTGCTAACCACTCAGCCACTGTCGCACTTTGTTCGAACAAAATAATGACGCACACTTTTGAGGTGGTCATCTGATGGTACGCGTACTAAAGGAGTCATGATAATTATGAAACGGAATTTTAATTTTCTAATTGAGAAGAGCGGCTCGGACGAAGCAGGTAGAATGTCATACTGTTGTTTGTCCGCTCAGGGGTAAAAAGATTGCACTTGTTAGCTTGTATGCGCCAAATACCTTTGAAAGTGACTTTTTCCCTTCCATAACAAAAAGATTGCTGACACTTTCTGGCTACCAGTTGTATGTGGGGTCCGACATGAATGGCCAGGTCAATATGTACCTTGATAAAACAACTTCCATATTCTCCGGCTCCCAAGATGCTGCTTCAAAGGCGCTTAATCGTTTTATGACAGACTTAAACATAAAGGATGTATGGAGAATACATAACCCATCGGCTAGGGATTACACCTTTTACTCAGATAGGCATAAAACGTTTTCCCGTATTGACTATATTATGGTGTCTTCTAGTCTTCTCCCGGCAATTAGTGCGATAGACATTTTACCGAGGTACATATCGGATCACAATCCAATAATATCAACCTTTAACTACACAATGGTTAAGAATAGGAATAGTAGATGGAGATTTAATACTACTCTTTTAAAGTGCGAAGAATTTTTGAAACAAATACGGGCCCAATTAACAGAATTTATTGCTCTGAATAAGGGCACTATTGCAGACAAGACGCTAATATGGGCATCAGTTAAGGGTAGTATTCGTAACATATCAATACAATTTAGCTCAAATCTGCACAGACGGAGATTACAAAAGATTTCAGATTTGGAAATTGAATGTAGGATTTTGGAAAAAGACCTTAAAAAAGTTTATAATACATCCAAAATAAATACCCTTAAAACCAAGCAGGCAGAGTTAAATGACCTACTGAGAAATAGGGTTGAGTATATGATGCAGGTGACGAGATCTAAATATTATTCAGAGGGTAGTAAGCCAAGTCATCTTCTAGCTCTTACTTTAAAACAACAGGAGGCCAAGAGTGCCATTTCAGCCATTAGATGTACTCAAAAAGGGTTGTTAACCTCTACTGAGGATATAAATAAAACTTTTGAAGAATATTTTAAAAGCTGTATACTAGTGACGGAAAACCTTCAGAGGAGGATCTGGATGACTTTTTTGCTGGTCTTAATCTTCCAACTTTGACAACAATTGAGACAGAAAATCTTGATCAACCAATAACACTAGAGGAGCTGTTAAAGGCAGTTAAAAGTACTAAGACCGGCCGTACACCAGGAATTGATGGGATTCAAATTGAGCTGTATTTAAATCTCTGGGATCTTCTCGGTCCAATGTGGCTTGAAGCAATAAATGATGCTATTCATAGAGGCTCATTCCATCGGGACCTCAACACTGCCCTAATAACTGTAATTCCAAAACCAGGGAAGGATCATCTTGAATGTGCAAATTATAGACCAATCTCATTGATCAATGCTGATTTAAAAATATTCTCTAAAGTTTTGGCCAACAGGATGGAACAGGTGACAGGGAAAATTATTAATCCTGATCAAACTGGCTTTTTGAAAGGGCGATTTCCTTCTGATAATGTTCGGCGCCTACTTCATGTACTCGGCTCATCACATAAGATCCCGCCAGCCTGTGGATTGTTATTCTTGGATAATGAAAAGGCGTTCGATCGCCTAGAATGGACATATCTGTGGAGAGTACTTAAAGAGTTTAAATTTGGGGACGCATTTATTGGTATGATACAGACCCTGTACTCAAATCCATCAGCGAGAATATGTACCGGAGGTTTTTTTTCTGAATTATTTCAAATTGAAAGAGGGAGTAGGCAGGGCGACCCATTATCTCCTTTGGTATTCAATTTGTCAATTGAGCCATTGGGCACAATTAATTAGGGACTGTCCACAAATATCTCCTATCACTATTGGTTCATCCTCACACTCTGTATCACTATACGCCGACGATACACTGATTTACATGGCTGATATTCAAGACTCTCTTCCTATTGTGTTGAAAAAGCTTGAATATTTCGGCTATCTCTCTGGCTACAAGGTTAATTATTCCAAATCGGTTTTAATGTTAGTAAATATTGATGTAAAAGAGGTAACTCTTCCTCCTGAGGTAGCCACAGTTACGGAGGTGACTTACTTGGGCATTCGGGTCACACCTAATATATCACTGACTGCAAAAAATAGCTACCTATCTGTCCTAAAGAAAATTGAAGAGGACATTGGTAGGTGGACGCACTTGCCAGCTTCGGTACCAGCCCGAATAGCGGCTGTTAAAATGAACATTTTACCTAGAATAAATTTTGTAAGCTCCATGATTCCTCTGCCACCTCCTACTGGTTTTTGGCAAAAACTTGACTCTTTAATCCGTAAATATATTTGGAATGGCAAGCGCCCTGCTATTAAGTGGTCAGTGTTACAGAGAAAACAATCAATTGGTGGATGTGCATGTCCCAATTTTAAACTTTATCACTGGGCTTTTGTGCTGAGGAGTTTGTCCTATTGGTTAAATGATAACAAAGAATCAGCATGGAAGTCCATTGAAGGTAATCTTATTGAGCCACTGCAGTTGAGAGACTTTCTTTTTCTGGGATTATCAATTAAGAAATGTAATTTGCGGTACGGCCCAATTTTATCATATATGTTGGTTGTATTTAGAGCAGTGGAAAGATTTCTAAAGCACAAACAAAAGTGGCATAAATTATCGCCTCTGTGGTTCAACACAAACCTCCTCTCAGGGGGGAGGCCATTTACAAATAAGGAGTGGAATAACAAGGGTATTAGAGTACTGCAAGACATTAATGGGGGAGAATCTATCCTTAGCTTTCAAGAGTTGGTATCAAAATACAACATTGATAAACACAATTTATTTTTCTATTTCAGAATAAGATCAGCATGTAAAGCCTATGGAATTCCCTGGGGATCAGAACTAAGCGATCACCCTGTTGCTGAACTCTTACAGAAAGCTCCAAAAAGGATAGTGTCATATATTTACAATCAATTATCAAATCAAAATATGGTGCCCTCAATGGGAATGAATCAGAATCAGAATCATTTTTATTGCCAACGTAAGTAACAGGAGGTCACAGACTTGGAAATTGCTTTGGCTCAGTGCAACAGTCAAAAAGAGATAATAAAAATAAGAATAAAAAACACTTCTAAAGAATAAATTTAAAATAGAGTTACAGTTACTATTTACAATATACAAGTGCACATGGTGCACACAATGTAAGGTGACAGCAGTACAGTGAAGTAAAGTGACGTATGATGGGCAGTAAAGTGACTTTATAAAGGGCGGGGGGACAGGTTAAGAAGTGTTCAAGAGTCCAACAGCAGAGGGGAAGAAACTTTTCTTGTGGCGGGAGGTTCTAGTCCTGATGGACCGCAGCCTCCTGCCTGAGGGGAGTGGTTGGAATAGTCCATGTGCAGGGTGAGAGGGGTCGGCTGTGATACGACCAGCCCGGCCTCGAGCTCGGGCGACGTACAGGTCCTGCAGCGATGGAAGGCTGCGGCCGATCACTTCCTCTGCAGAGCGCACAATGCGCTGTAGTCTCTGTTTGTCCCTGACTGTGGCTCCAGCGAACCACACGGTGATGGAGGAGGTGAGGATGGACTCGATGATGGCTGTGTAGAACTGCACCAACATCTGTGCAGGCAGCTTGGCTTTCCTGAGCTGCCGCAGGAAGTACATCCTCTGAATGAAGGCTTGGGAACAGGACATTTCGAATGATACTTGTATTCCTGACTGGGAGAGAATTTGGCATAATATTGGGAAAGCCTCAAAGAATTCTAATCACTGCTATATACATTTGAAATATTGCCATAGGGCATACCTAACCCCTGTTATGAGACATAGAATGGGGGCGGTACCTGATCCTTATTGTTCATTTTGTCCCCCAGGGACCATAGGCTCCTTCATGCACGTTGTATGGGTATGCCCAGCAGTTCAGGAGCTCTGGGGTAAAGTAGTGAGCTGCATCAGTACACTAACGAAGGTTGCCCTACCAATGTCCAAGAGATAATCTCCAGTTTGAGCTCCTCCACATGCAGCCTGGATGTACTACCCACTAGATTTCTAAAGTCTGTTCTGAGCAGTCTGTTACCTTCACTCACACAGATAGTAAACATGTCCCTTAATTCTGGAATATTCCCAAAGGCCCTGAAAACTGCAGTCATCAGGCCCCTGCTAAAAAAGAGCAGGCTGGATGCTACGGTACTTAACAACTATCCAGTAAGGGGAGGGTAGGGGGATGGGGGGGAGGGAAGGGGGTGGGAGAGAGTGAAGAGAGGGGGTTTAAAAAGGAAAAAGGGAGAGCCTCATTTTTGTACATTCTTTAATTTTTCTGACCGATCTTGTGTTCTTCTTAATAAAAATTTAATTATAAAAAAAAGTGTTTTTTATTCTTTATTTTTTATTATCTCTGACTGTTGCACTGAGCCAAAGAAATTTCCAACTCTGTGACTTCCTGTTACTTACGTGGCAAAAAAAATATTCTGATTCTGATTTAGGGCTTTACCAAAATACACTGAAGTGAAATTTAAATATAGCAAGTATTAAATTCAAACAAATATGCACAATACTTTTGATTTGAGCCTACTCACTCACACCATCCTCTGTTCATGCTGCTTTTAGCTTTGTATTTTAACTGTTTTTAAAATGCACTCTTTACTTGTATGTAAGGGGACCGTGAGTGTCGAGGAAGGCACCTAAGAAATAAAATCTATTATTAGACAAGCTTTATTATAAATCGCCTGATCTCTCCACTGTTAGAGAGAGAGAGAGAGAGAGAGGTGTAACCGAGTGAATGAACAGAGAGGGAGGAGCTGCACCTGCCTCAAAAGCAGCTACACAAACACACACAGAGAGACAGCAACACACACATCATGAGGTGAGTGTAAGGTTTGATACAGTTCAAATCATGTTTTAAAATGTGGTGATGGAAAAGAACCTGGAAGAGAACACGTGATACCTTTACCAGGTGCCACAGCGGGACTGGTGTGTGTGTGAATGGTTGATGGTATGATGAATGTGAAGCGTCTTTGAGTGTCTACAAATGCACTGTATAAAACCAATGCATTATTCTGTGATAGTCTGTCTCTCTCTCACTCACTCTCTGAAAAGGAATACTTTCTCTTTCTGTGAGAGGTGGAAGAGCCCAGACCTGTTGTGTTACTTTTCTAGAATGGGTTCCTTACAGGAATAATTACTTTAACAACACGTCATTGTTCGTCTGGGAATCCCCATGAACACAGTTACAAAGTTGATCGTCGGGTGTAAAAGTGGCTTTACTGTCTGAATTACAGTGTATTGAAA
This sequence comes from Knipowitschia caucasica, assembly GCA_964034765.1. Lineage (NCBI taxonomy): Eukaryota > Metazoa > Chordata > Actinopteri > Gobiiformes > Gobiidae > Knipowitschia > Knipowitschia caucasica. Next base: position 36,440,048 of record OZ035829.1, on the reverse strand, counting down.
GTCTGAATTAATTGTTTTAGTAGGGTCTTGGTTATTTGTATTATTGTCTTTCTTTATCTTAGATAATCGGTTTGCACATTGTATGCATCTTTGTTGATATACTTTGTACCTGTGTCAAAAATCCATAAATAATGTTTGGAGAATGTCTGAATAAATACGTTTTCAGCCTAGATTTTAAAAAGGCAGAAATCTGTGATGATGATGATGCCCCGGTCCCCCCTGGGTTTAAGTCCAGCCCTGGGGACTTCCATCCACACAAGCAAATAAATGAATCATTATAAAAGTGACTAACAATAGTAAACTAGTGCAGCAGCAGCAGGTGGTGCAGCCGCTGGTGATGAGCCGCTTCCTCTGGTAGATGTTTGAAAAGCCTGTTTGGTTTGGAACATTTGCTCTGCTCTGGTTCAGAGTGAAATTCTAAATGCTTTATTAGCATTGAAAAAAAATAAATAAATAACATTCCTCAAGTGAAAGTCTGCTTGATCTGTTTGGTTGGGACCATCGTCTCTGCTCTGGTCTGGATCAGTGTAAAACCATGAACACTGTACTGCAGTAACGAGTACAGATAACAATAACAGGGTTAGGGTTTCTGCAGTTTCCAGTGCGTTCAAAAGTAAACACAGACCCATTCAGATTTTTACCATGTAACAAATTTGTTACCCATAAAAACAGAACTGGGATTGTCTTTGTGACCACAGTAGGAACTCCTGCCACCTCAGGACAAACACACTTCTCTTTCTGATGAAGCATTCACAGAAACCATGAAGCTTCAACGAATCCTTAAAGCTGCATAACCTCACTTTATTTTTGTATTCATTATGAAAATTCAATCCATGTCCATGCAGTGCATTGGGATATACAGTATGAAGAATAAGTAGCGCAGATTTGTGCTGGCGTGTCATTTTATTTTAGATTGAGTTTTTGTGCAACAAGGAAGATAATTTGTTTCTTTGGACCAGATTGTGACCAATCAAAGCGGACCACTGGCCCCCACTTTCTTAAGAAAAGCCACAGGTCTGTGGTTAGCACAGACAGCTGAGGTAAACAAGCGGCTGAGGCTAACCTGAAGCTTCCCGTGTCTTAGTTACCGGTTACTGCTTACTCAGCAAAACAACCAAAAGAAAGTCTCGTTCCTACGCGCTTCCCGGTTCTATCATTCTCTGGTCACGCCATCTACGTGAAAATGTGCGATCCATATTGCAGGGGGTAGTGGGGGGCGATAGCTTCGTGAGTGCGGGGAGGGCGAGCGGAAATAGCGAGGCCAGCGCTCACATTTTAAAATGTCACAAAGTGAGTTAGTGCCCCTTTAACAAGAGAATTTACAAAAACAAATTTGCATGTTCATTCAAAAAATATATATAATATAGAAATATATGAATACAAACTAATTAAACTCAACAAGGCGACAGTGGCTCAGTTGGTAGAGCATTGGCCTTTGAGCCAGAAGGTTGTGGATTCGAGCCCACCTCAAGACTTTCACCATCGACTCCTGCTGTTGTTGTGTCCTTGGGCAAGACACTTAAAGCTGCACTAACTGACTTTGGGATTTTGAAGCCGCGGCCTCGCTGGCCTCGCTGTTTCTGCTCCCCTCCCCGCACCCACGAAGCTATCGCCCCCCCACACACACCCACTGTTGTTGACGGAGCTAGCGTCTCCCAATGTGGATAATACATGGATATGGATGTGAGCGTGGATGGCGTGACCATAGAACGATAGAACCGGGAAGCGCCGAGGAACGGGACTTTCTTTTGGCTGTTTCGCTGAGTAAGCAGTAACCGGTGACGCAGACGCGGAAGTTTCAGGTTAGCTCCGCCACTTGTTGTGCTAACTCAGCCGTCTATGCTAACGGACCTGTAGATTTCTCACGAAAGTGGGGGCTAGTGGTCCGCTGTGATTGGTCACAATCTGCGACCCGAAATGCATTCTCTTCCTTGTTTCATAAAAACTCGATCTAAAATATAATGTCACGCCAGTACAAACCTGCGCTTCTTTTTCTTTTAAAAGACGTTTATCCCAATGCACTGCATGGACATGGATTGCATTTTCGTAATGAATACAAAAATAAAGTCAGTTAGTGCAGCTTTAACCTCTGGGAACACCAGCCACAGTGGGGCGGCTGCGGCTGTAAAGTGCCAAACTGCCGTTGTGTCCTTAGGCAAGACACTTCACACCCATTGCCTAGAATGAGTCTGGTGTGTGTGTGAATGGTTAGTGGTGGTGGGAGGGGCCGATGGTACAGACTGGTTGCCTCCTTTCTGTCAGTGTGCCCCAGGGCAGCTGTGGCTACAGTAGTAGTTTATCACCACCGTGTTTGGAGTCAAAGAATAATAACATGTGAAGCGTCTTTGAGCGTCCAAAATGATCTATATAAAACCGATGCATCATTATTTTATTATTAAATGTCGCTCATGATGCTATATATATAAATTAGGGCTGTCAAACGATAATTTTTTAAAATTGAGTTAATTACAGCTTAAAAATTAATTACTCATAATTAATAGCATTAATTAAGGGCGACAGTAGCTCAGTTGGTAGAGCATTGGCCTTCAGGCCTGAATGTTGTGGGTTCAATTCCCACCTCTACACCTTCTCCACCGACTCCCACTGATGACTGCTGTCGTTGTGTCCTTGGGCAAGACACTTAACCCCACTTTGCCCAAAGCCCCCACTGAAAGATCAAGGCTATGCTCACACTCAGAGAGCAGCCGTCCTCCTGTGGACTCACCACCTGCAGAGGGTCAGTGAGGGGCTGGTGCTATGAGACTTGGGTGGCATCTCTGATTGCCACCCCCTGACCCAGAAATGGATTAAAGGGTAGAAAATGGATGGATGGATAGATAATAGCATTTCAAACTATCGGCAAAATTATGCCATATTTTTCTGTAAATGGTTGTTTGAATGGAAAGATAAATGACAGCTTAGTGTACATATGTACTGTGTGGTGGCGATTTGTCCATAACTTAAACCATGTCCAACTTTAACCAAAACAAATCAAAATGCCACTCAGGGGTTTTCAGATTGACTTTACGCAGGGTAGAGAAAATTATTCTCCAAGAAAATGGCAAACATGCAGAACTGCAGCCTCTCCTCTCGCTGGTGAAAAACATTATGCCCAAAACGCCTCTATGCTGCGCCCTCCCCCCATAGCCCTATTTATCCCCGTGACCTAAATTAAATTAAATAAGCAATAATTAACCCAAAATTGTCTTTGCAAACTAAGAAAAAATAACTGACTAAAGTAGATCATAAGTAGAATAAAAAAATAGACAAATAGCTCTAACATACTGTGTTTGTTTATTATACAACAAATCCATATAAAATGGCATTAACATTATTAACATTCTGTCTTTCTGTTTAGACTCAGACCAAAACTATTGTTTGTTTCAGATGAAGGACATTTAAAACAGTCTGAAGCAGAATGTCATTAAATCTGTCATGAACTGGTAGTGGAAGGAAAAATTAGGTACCCCAGCTTTAATTTAGCGAGTGCTCTTCGGAAGAACACACGTCCTCCGTAGTCCTGCTTCTGTGCTGTATTTTTTGTGTGCACCGGTTACACAAAGACAGACACATTACAATCCGAGCATAGTTCTGTGTAGGAGTTCTTTTGACAGCCCTAATATAAATATATAAATACAAATACTACTGTCCACATAGTGCTGCTTCTGCTTCAGCCTCAGCGTACTATTGGAGCAGATGGATTTCTCCTCTGCTGATCTCACGGTGCCTTTGTATAAAAACAATTTCAGGTTAAAATAAGAAGTAATGTTACTGTCCTTTGAACCAGGGCAAATATAGTGAAAACAAATGTTTCTTGTGTTTCTTTCTAGATCCACTCAGATGCTGCGGGTGCTCCTCCTGTGTACTATATTCTCTGGATCAAACCCATATCTGATCCCTGGGGCCTCCTCCTCAACTGAGGCCTCATCCATTGAGACTTACTTCATTGTAGCCTCCTCCACAGAGACCTACTCCACTGTGACCTCCTCCTCTCCTGTAGCCTTCTCCTCTGTAGCCACCTCCACTGACACCGCCTCCTCTGTAGCCTCCTCCTCCCCTGCGGTCTCATCCACTAACACCTTCTCCACTGCGGTCTCATCCACTGAGACCTCCCCAGTGGCCTCCTTTGCTGTGGCCTCCTCCCAAGTGGCTTCCTTGGCTATGCCCCCTTGCTACATCTACAAATCGCGCCGCAACGCAAACTGCATGGGGAGACATCTGGCCTCTGTTCCCCAGAACCTTCCACCCACTCTGGAACTCATCGACCTTTCATACAACAGTCTCAGTTCTCTACACTCCAAAGACTTTTCTCGTTTCCCCAAACTCCGAGATCTTCTTTTATCCTTCAATAACATCTCTTTCATTGGTGAAAATGCCTTCCAGCACAACAGCCTACTTGAGACCCTGGACATTTCTGACAACTCCCTTCGACAAATCCCAGACAAAGCACTGCGTCATCTCTCAAACCTTCAATCTCTGGTGATGAATAACAATTTGTTTGAACAAGCGACACTACCAGAAAGCTATGCTAACTTCCCCAAGCTCCAAGTGCTAGCGATAGGTGGGCTTTTGGTGAACGGGCTCAAAAAAGGAGACTTTAAACCCGTTAGAAAGCTAAGGCTTAAAGTCTTTACAATACAGTGTTCTTCCAAATTACAATACTACGAACGTGGCAGTTTGAAAGTTGTCCAAACCCAGAACATGCATATTGCAATGCCGTTAGACACTTTACCAAATTCTCTGTTAGACATTCTCAGTGATCTGGCGAACAGGACTTTTACCGAACTACAGTTCTACAAACTGTTTGACCAGACCTACTACACAGGGACAATGGATATTTTCAGGGGCTTGGAGAACATCTCAGCGTACAGACTGAACCTTTTCAGAGGGATATATAACCAAAACCTTCTAACGATGCTGCTGCAGAACCTACAGAAAACTCAGAACATAAAAGGACTGAGGCTGCGGTACATAGACTATGCCCAATCACATTCAGTTGTGACCAGGGCAGCAGTGTCCAGTATCACAAACCTCAAACTGGATCACCTGGATATCTGGTAAGTATTATATCGGACGATTGTACAACTCACCACATATTCTGGCTTTCAATGGAAAGCAAGTCTCTTTTGAACTTTCAATTCAATTTTGAAACAAAGAAAGCAAGAAGCCTTTCCCTGACAGATAGATAGATATAGATGCCCCATCTATCTTTCTATGAAAAGAAAGACAGATGGGGCGACAGTGGTTTAGTTGGTAAAGCATTAGCTTTTGAGCCTGAAGGTCGTAGGTTCAATCCAGAGGGGGCGGGTCCTGACTCAAAAATGTCCAGAATGACGGGCGCTGGCATGCTTGCAATACCACACCAGGCCAGAGGGGCCGGACCCGGAAAGAGAATTATTCAATGGAAATGTATATATCTACATTCCATGTGTGTCAATGCTGAGGGGAGTGATTTTTTTTGGAACACTCTAGTTTAGCAACAATGAATTTTAGAAATGTCGGCATATTTAATGAGCTGGCTGCCATTTTGTGCCGACACAAATTTTGAAGGATATACCATCAGATAGCTGAGCTCTGATAGGCTGACTCTCTTGTCATACACTGTATATGTTTGGAGCTGACACTGCTAACGTGGCTAATGATACCAGCTTCGACAGCATTGTATGTGGATTTTGCTGCAAAAGACACATGTAAATCTGATCAAAACAAGCTGCACTGAGACATGCACTCGAGGGTAAAGGTAAAGGTGCACTTTATTGATCCCCGTAGGGCAATTCAATCCTCTGCATTTGATCCATCCTGATACCGTGAAGGCTTACGTCAGGAGCAGTGGTCGCCGTAGAAACAACGCCCGGAAACCCATCTCGGCTTGGTCAAGACCAGAGCTGGAGGAATTTAACCTAGTGAGCATGTTTTTAGTGGTAGGGGAAACCAGAGTACCCGGAGGAAACCAACGCAGGCACGGGGAAAACAAAGACCCTGTTCCAACCGGGATTCGAACCCAGGATCTTCTTGCTGAGAGTGCTATCCACTCAGCCACCGTGCCGCCCGATACATATTTTTGTGTCCTTACTTTATTAACACAATTTATGGAAAAGTACATACTATATATGACCAACACAACAAGTGTCTTTGGGTTACTCAAGCTATTGATTTCTTGTTTTTCGGTTTACCAAGGCAAACCTGACAGGCATGAGGCCTTTTCTTCCGTTGTTCCATAACACATCAGCACATACGTGAAGGACATTTCTGTAACTGTTCAAAGTTTGCATTTGTTTATTCTACATGGTGTACACATCTTGGGAAAAAAATGCATGTTAAAATGCACTCTTTTTCCTGGGGGGATTTCAGGAACTATGGAAGGTACAACTTTTCTGTGCTACACACAGTTTATAGGGATTGTATTTTAATGATCTAGAATCTACATGAGTATAGAATGATGGTACAAGAAACACACAGATGACCATGGAAGCTAAGATGTGTGAAGAACTGACACCCTGCATCTACCCTGCAGGACAGAAAGCCTGGGGACAAACAGAACGCAGTGTAGAGAACATGACATTTATTTGTCACATGCAAGGGAAAAATCATTCAGAAAGCAACATGCACAGAAGACTCTGACTGTTAATTTACACAGGACGCGTTACAGCACGTAGGCGTTATACGTGCAGCAGACGCGCGTAACTTTTATCCATGTTAACCAATGGTGATATTTACTCTACTAGTGTTATACACGCGTATGACGGACGTATGATGCGAGGCTGCGCTCTAATTTAGGATGGATTTCTAATTTTGTGCGCTCAGCAACGCGTCTCCCGTTGAAAACACATGTGAAACCTGATTTTTATAGTGACCCTTGGATTTAGATCGCATCTGCACACACACACAGCACTTGTATCTAAACATTAGCAGGAGGAGCAGCTGGCTTTACAGTGATTCTGGACATCGTTTTTTCTTTCATAAAGTCTTGCGTCTGGCTTTTTACTTCCGCCACTTACGCCGTTGGGCTTTAAAAATAAAAGTGTATTTCTCTTTGAAAAGGTGTACCTGCATCATTATCATTGTTTAAATGATCTCAGAACGACAATATTATCGCTTATCGCAATAATTCCTGAGACAATTAATTGTCCAAAAAATGTGTAATCGTGACGGGCCTAACTGTAGATCTAAATGTGTAGCCTAATAGCTGTTTTGCAGTTAAAACTAAAATGGGCTGAAAACTATAGCTTTGTCACGCACAGACATTTAATCAGTGCTTGGTGTAGTGTAGTGCACTGTTAAAACTCACAAAATGCAATCTACCCCACCATTTTTAAACTAAATTTTTGGTTGGGTCACGTATTTAGATGAACACTATAATTTTTGAGAAAACCATTGTGATTACACATCATAGCTTAATTCTCGAACACAATAATACCCTTTACAAACATGTTATGTCATGAGCTCTGAGACCATGACCCGAGACAACTGATGTCTGTGAACTACGTATGATGGGATGTGAAATGCACTCAATGTGTTAAAATATATAATCTCAAAGGTACACTGTGTAATTTTTAGTGCAATCTAGCGTTGATATCTTATATTGCAGTTCAGAATCAGAATCATTTTTATTGCAACATAAGTAACAAGAAGTCACAGACTTTGAAATTGCTTTGGCTCAGTGCAACAGTCAGAAAGAGATAATAAAAAATAAAGAATAAAAAACACTTCAAGGAATAAATTTAAATTTAAAATAGAGTTACAGTTACTATTTACAATATACAAGTGCACATGGTGCACACAATGTAAGGTGACAGCAGTACAGTGAAGTAAAGTGACGTATGATGGGCAGTAAAGTGACTTTATAAAGGGCGGGGGGACAGGTTAAGAAGTGTTCAAGAGTCCAACAGCAGAGGGGAAGAAACTGTTCTTGTGGCGGGAGGTTCTATTCCTGATGGACCGCAGTCTCCTGCTTGAGGGGAGTGGTTGGAATAGTCCATGTGCAGGGTGAGAGGGGTCGGCTGTGATACGACCAGCCCGGCCTCGAGCTCGGGCGACGTACAGGTCCTGCAGCGATGGAAGGCTGCGGCCGATCACTTCCTCTGCAGAGCGCACAATGCGCTGTAGTCTCTGTTTGTCCCTGACTTTGGCTCCAGCGAACCACACGGTGATGGAGGAGGTGAGGATGGACTCGATGATGGCCGTGTAGAACTGCACCAACATCTGTGCAGGCAGCTTGGCTTTCCTGAGCTGCCGCAGGAAGTACATCCTCTGCTGGGCCTTCTTGATGAGGGAGCTGATGGTCGACCCCACTTGAGGTTCCCAGGAAACGGAAGGACTCCACAGAGGTGATGGGGGAGTCCATCACGGAGGGTGGGGGCGGGGGGACAGTGCTCTTCCTCCACAATCATCTCCACTGTCTTCTGGGCGTTCAGCCCCCCTGCACCAGGACACCAGCCCCCCCTCCCTCCCTGGAGATGAGTCCAATGAGGGTGGTGTTCTCCCTACGTCCCCCCCTCTCCCCCCCCCACCTGGACACTTGTCAAAGATCTATTTTCAGTGCAGACTAAAGACAAGAGCCTTCTTTAAATCCCCAATTAAAGTGACTGCGGCACCGACAGATCCTGGATCAGAACCAGGTCCTTTTGGAGGCACCACTCACTCACTCACTCTCTCACTCACTCACTCACTCACTCACTCACTCACTCACTCACTCACTCACTCACTCACTCACTCACTCACTCACTCACTCACTCACTCACTCACTCACTCACTCCCTCCCTCCCTCCCTCCCTCCTCACTCACTCACTCACTCACAATCTGCAGCCACTGACTTTGCTTCTCTGTGTTTTTCTTTTACAGGGTTTAGGCACCTGCTGCAGTCTGCTGTGGGGGCCCTCCAGAGCCCAGCCAATCAGGAGAGAGAGGGAGGGACAGAGGGAAAGAGAGGGACACACCCAGAGACACAGAGAGAGAGAGAGAGAGAGAGAGAGAGAGAGAGACACACACAGATACACAAAGAGAGAAAGAGAGGGACACAGAGACAGAGACACAGAGAAAGAGAGACACACACCCAGAGAGAATGAGAGAGAGACACACAGAGAGAGAGGAGAGACAGAGAGCGAAAGAGAGGTACACACACGCAGAGAGAGGAGAGAGAAAGATAAATAGATAAACAGAGAGACAGCAAGAGAGAGAGAGAGAGACGGTTATGGGGAGACACCGAGACAGAGAGTGAGTATGTGCATGTGTGTCTGTGAGAGAGAGAGAGAGAGAGACAGAGAGGTAGAGAGAGAGAGAGAGAGACAGAGAGAGGGGGGGAACAGCTGTGAGGTGCATTGCAGGAGAGTTTGCGGTGCCCTATAGTATTTGATCAGGGAGCCCTAACATCATCAGTATGTAAATAGACTGGGATTAAGATTGGATTAAGTTTGGAGGAGTGACTACAGTGAGCAGGGATTCTCATTATACTGAATTATTTCATCTAATTCCATCTGACGGAGTGATCGGGTCAACCTGCAGCGGTATCAGAACCAGCAGAACACAGAAGAGAAGGAACAGGATCCTAAAGCTGGAGAACAGGACCAACGAATGAGCCATTTTAATGTTGTCAAATCCATAGGTCTCTTTGCATCGGAGCTTCTTTGCCCTACTCTACTCTACTCTTCTCTACTCTAGACTACTCAACTCTACTCTACTTTTCTATACTCTACCCTACTCTACTCTACCCTACCCTACTCTCTACTCTATCCTTCCCTACTCCACTCTACTCTACTCTACCCAACCCTACTCTACTCAACTCTACTCTACTCTACTCTACTCTACTTTTCTATACTCTACTCTACTCTACACTACCCTACTCTACCCTACCCTACCCTACTCTACTCTACCCTACTCTACTCTACCCTGCCCTACTCTACTCTACCCTACTCTACTCTACCCTGCCCTACTCTACTCTACTCTACTCTACCCTACACTACTCAACCCTATTCTACTCCACTCTACACAATACTCTACCCTACCCTACCCTACCCTACCCTACCCTACCCTACTCTACTCTACCCTACTATACTCTACTCTATTCTACTCTACTCTATACTCTACCCTATCCAACCCTTACTCTACTCTACTTTACTCTACTTTACCCTACTCTACCCTGCTCTACTCAACCTACCCTTCCCTATTCTACTCTACTCTATCCTTCTCTACCCTACACTACTCTACACTACACTACACTTTACTACTTTCCTATACTCTACCCCAATTGGGAGCATTTCACTGACCCTGTTTACTTCTTTTGTCCCTCTTGGTCTTGGTTCTATCCAGGCCGAGCTGGTACTGAAGTGCTGCTGGAAGCTATGGCTACCAAGGAATTTTGCCAGATATTGGTTTGTTGTGGATAGGTTGGGGGTGGTAGTATGAGGTACCAGATACAAAGGGCAATGAAAACACAACCAGGTAGGGTAGGGCAGAGTAGGGTAGGGTAGGGTAGGGTACCAGTAGAGTAGGGTATAGGGTAGGGTACCAGTAGAGTAGGGTATAATGTAGGGTAGGGTAGGGCTGGTGGAAATGAGGCTCATGTCACTGTAGTTCCTGGCTCTAAAAAGTGTGTTTCTCTCTATAGTTTTCACATGTTCAGTATGTTTGTCACATCCTTCAATCAGATTTTTCAGTTAAAAAAGGAGATTTCATATATAAGATTATCCCAGCATTTTCAATTCACTTCACTTTCACTTCAAATTCTATGTACCTTTCGATCGCCAAATATGTATCACACCAGTCATATTGGAGGACTTCACAAAGTTAGGTGCTATTGGTCCATAGCAGAGAACAGGACGACCACTGACCACAAAAGTCCCTGGTCCTCACTGTCCTTAGACCCACCTGCATCAGCCTGGAACCATCTTTAGACAAACATAAATGCAGTGGGGAGTAAATGAGGAACAATTAAATATTTTTTCTATATTTTTTCATTCTCTCTGTTTTCTTGAGAGAATCTGCTTCAAAATGTGGTTTATTAGGGCACGGTCGCTCATATCAACTAATTTAAAGAAGTTATAACCGATTTTTTTTTACTACATACAATTTGTTTTCAATCCATAATTGAATGTAAAACTTGAGCTCATTGATTTAGCTGTGTATGAATTCAGGCGTAAAAAGTGCTGAGTAGAGACTTAGCGTGACGCCCGCTCTCCTCCAATCACAGAAAGAGGCTGCGTCCTCTAGCCTCTACAGCGCTGCTAAACACAGTAGCATGTTAGCATAAGTGGCTATAACTCCTCTGGCTGTAACTGCAGACACAGCAAAACAGCCCAAACCACACAACAGTGAGGAAGAGAAGAGGGAACTAAAGCCAAAACATGATCAAAGAAGAAACCAAGCCCTGAACAGAGCTAGCTTACATCGTATCCTCTGGAGAGACTGGTCTATGGGAGAGACCTGCGGGACCGCCTCGGACTATCTACGCTGGGACTATCTACGCTCGGACTATCTACGCTCGGACTATCTACGCTGGGACTATCTACGCTCGGACTATCTACGCTCGGACTATCTACGCTCGGACGATCTGCGCTCGGACTATATATGCTCGGACTATCTACGCTCGGACTATCTACGCTCGGACTATCTGCGCTCGGACTATCTACGCTCTGACTATCTAATCTCGGACTATCTATGCTCGGACTATCTATGCTCGGACTATCTACGCTCGGACTATCTACGCTCGGACGCTCGGACTATCTACGCTCGGACTATCTACGCTCGAACTATCTACGCTCGGACTATATACGCTCGGACTATCTACGCTCGGACTATCTGCGCTCGGACTATCTACGCTCGGACTATCTAATCTCGGACTATCTATGCTCGGGCTATCTATGCTCGGACTATCTACGCTCGGACTATCGACGCTCGGACGCTCGGGCTATCTACGCTAGGACTATCTACGCTCGGAATATCTACGCTCAGACTATCTACGCTCGGACTATCTACGCTCGGACTATATATGCTTGGACTATCTACGCTCGGACTAACTACGCTCGGACTATCTACGCTCGGACTATATATGCTCGGACTATCTACGCTCGGACTATCTAGGCTTGGACTATCTGCACTCGGACTATCTACGCTCGGACTATCTACGCTCGGACTATCTAATCTCGGACTATCTATGCTCGGACTATCTACGCTCGGACTATCTACGCTCGGACGCTCGGACTATCTACGCTCGGACTATTTAATATCGGACTATCTATGCTCGGACTATCTACGCTCGGACTATCTACGCTCGGACGCTCGGACTATCTACGCTCGGACTATCTAATCTCGGACTATCTACGCTCGGACTATCTACGCTCGGACTATCTACGCTCGGACTATCTACGCTCGGACTATCTACGCTCGGACTATCTATGTTCGGACTATCTACGCTTGGACTATCTACGCTCGGACTATCTACGCTCGGACTAACTACGCTCGGACTATCTACGCTCGGACTATATATGCTCGGACTATCTACGCTCGGACTATCTACGCTCGGACTATCTGCACTCGGACTATCTACGCTCGGACTATCTACGCTCGGACTATCTAATCTCGGACTATTTATGCTCGGACTATCTACGCTCGGACTATCTACGCTCGGACGCTCGGACTATCTACGCTCGGACTATCTACGCTCGGACTATCTATGTTCGGACTATCTACGCTCGGACTATCTACGCTCGGACTATCTACGCTCGGACTATCTACGCTCGGACTATCTACGCTCGGACTATCTACGCTCGGACTATCTACGCTCGGACTATCTATGTTCGGACTATCTACGCTCGGACTATCTACGCTCGGACTATCTACGCTCGGACTATCTACGCTCGGACTATCTACGCTCGGACTACATTCGGACGTGAAACTAGCGGTAATCTTTCAGTTATATATATTGTTAGCAGTGCGTTGCTTTTGTACCATTTCATCAGTGATTGTTGTACAGCTTAAGTTGCGCTAATGCTAATGTTAGCATATAGATCGCAAAGAAAAACGATATGGCTCCGTGGGATGAGAGCGTAGGGGAAATGAGAAGCCTGTGAGCGAGTTGGGGGCGGGGCTAAACATTCAAACCTTGCAGAAACGGGTATAGCTCCTTTAACATCATTTCAAAGGGCAATGACAATGAACCTCTACCAGATAAAGCTATTTTAAGGCCACGAAGTAGGATTTCGAGGCCACAAAATGGTCTCCATCTGTTTGTTTTTCTGTTTGTGTTTGCCTCCATCCTGCAGTCAGTGATGAGGTGCAGACGTCCAGAACAAAGTGCATATTGTTGTTTTGTTTGACACAGTAAAACAAGAGCGAGAACAGTTTAAATATGAATAAGATCCGTGCTATAATTATAGTGGCTTGAATCTATTACCTAATCTAACCTAACCAGGCTAGACTTTAGCTCAACTTTGGGAGAAATGGGTCAAACTCCAACACAACTCTCTGAAGGATAAGTTACTAAATTGTTTTTTTCCGAGTCCTGATTGCTCGTCCGTCCTCTACAAGTATCGATTGTGACTGAAAACCGGGCAGGACCTCAGAATAATCAGTATTCTAACCCGGCAACGCCACGTTCCCATGTCCACATTATGCCAACGCTTCACAGTCGGAGCAAAAACAATTCACAGGCTGCGATGGAAGGTCGGAGAAGCCACTTTTTAATTTCTCAGGCAGCTGTCGAGGGCGAATGCTAATGTTAAAGAAAGACGACCGAGAAAATACGCTTTTGGAATAAGAAAAGTGGAGGCGGAAAAACAAGACCCAGGGACAAACTTAGATTATATTGTAGTAATTGTAAGTAATAGTGTTTTTATTTAATGACTATACAGTGTTTTGCTGCTTTTTATAGATTTTTCTCTTGCTTCTTTATTATGCTAAAGCTAGAGATTTTGTACTAGCTTCTTTGTTATGCTAAAGCTAGAGATTTTAGACTAGCTTCTTTATTATGCTTAAGTTAGAGATTTTGTACTAGCTTCGTTATCATGCTAAAGCTAGACATTTTATACTAGCTTCTTTGTTATGCTAAAGCTAGACATTTTATTTTAGCTTCTTTGTTATGCTAAAGCTAGACATTTTATACTAGCTTCTTTGTTATGCTAAAACTAGACATTTTACACTAGCTTCTTTGTTATGCTAAAGCTAGAGATTTTAGACTAGCTTCTTTATTATGCTAAAGCTAGGGATTTTATACTTGCTACTTTATTGGGCTAATGCTAGATTTTATACTAGCTTCTTTATTATGCTAAAGCTAGAGTTTTTTTTTTTTTTACTTCATCTTAAAGGGGAAGTCAGCAGAGGTCAAAACAAAGGAAAACTTGCTTCTATAGGACTCATTATAGAGACACAGACTCTTTCTGACGGTTGTTCATTTCTATACATCTGATTTATGGCCTTGCAGAGAACATGCATTTGTCGGATTACATGCTGTAGATTCCGCTGTCAGACACACAACTCTACTCTGTTACACTTTACATATTGTGTTGAGAGATTTATGATCGGGGGGAGAATGCAAGCCGAGACCAAGCTCCAACCGGTCCAAGCCAAATCCAATCAGTAACTTTTGTATTCAACATTGATGCTGATTTTATAATGATGGAAGCTGAGTCCACGACCTGTCAGAGAGAGGCCAGAGAAAGAATGCGGTAATAAAAGTTTTGTATTCAATATTCAACATTTTTGATACATTCGAAGTTTCTATTTAGCCCCTTGACCTTTTTGATTTTAAAACCGGTTGAGTGTGTCCCTGGTCTTCCCACGCACAGACAAAACTTATTTTTTAGTATGAAGCTTAAGCGCAAATTCAGACTGGAAGACCAACGGCACGTCCTGCTGCCACACATCTACACTGACTCCTCCCTCGACACTGACTCCTCCCCCTACACAGGCTCCTCCCTCTACACTGGCTCCTCCCGCTATACTGGCTCCTCCCTCTACACTGGCTCTTCCCTCTACACTGGCTCCTCCCTTTACACTGACTCCTCCCTCTACACTGGCTCATCCTGCTATACTGGCTCCTCCCTCTACACTGACTCCTCCCTCTACACTGACTCCTCCCTCTACACTGACTCCTCCCTCTGCACTGACTCCTCCCGCTTCACTGGCTCCTCCCCACTACACTGACTCCTCCCTCGACACTGGCTCCTCCTTCTACACTGGCTCCTCCTTCTACACTGGCTCCTTCCTCTACACTGACTCCTCCCTTTACACTGGCTCCTCCATCTAC
>OZ035829.1:36327310-36422310 GCA_964034765.1 Knipowitschia caucasica | reverse complement strand
ATGTGTGTGTGTGCCTGTGTGTGCTCAGTTACTAGCCTCAGAACCTAGTCAGATTGAAATTTATTATTTTAATCCCGTGTGTGCTTTTAATATTTTAATTTTTTTTTTTTAATTTTTTTTTTTTTTTTTCATTACTTGTGATTTTATTCTGTTTTTAATGTATTTATTGATGTCTCTGATTTGTGTGATATTATGTGGGTTGTGAGGCGCTTTGAGTGGCCTTGTGTTGGAAAGGCGCCATACAAATAAAGTTGATTGATTGATTGAAACTGTGTGTGTTCCTCGCTTGAAGTCTAAAGCACTATATGCGAGGAAATCTGACCTGGGTGTCAGACACAGTAACTTAATAAAAGTTCAGACAGACAGAAATAGTTCTAACAGTAGGGTTGTTAAATGTGGTTTAATGAACGTCAGATCAATCTCGTCTAAATCGCTTCTCATAAACGAACTTATTATAGACAAGGGCTTGGATTTGTTTGCGCTCTCGGAGACTTGGCTCCAACAAGACGACTACGTTAGATTGAATGAGTGCACTCCTCCGACACATGTTAACTACCAGAAAGCCAGAACTACAGGTCGCGGCGGTGGTGTTGCGATTATATCACACACCAACTTAGTTCTTAGTCCCAAAACCAACAACGCTTTTCACTCGTTTGAAAACTTAACACTTTCAATCACCTGTCCTGGGTGGAGAAAACAAAAAGTGTTGCTATTTATAGTTTTATACCGACCTCCTGGTCCTTACAGCGAGTTCCTAACAGAATTCTCTGACTTCATTTCAAACCTAGTTTTGGAATGGGAAAACATAGTTATAACTGGAGACTTCAATATACATGTGGACGACAGCACTGATAGCTTAAACAAAGCTTTCAGCGCCGTACTAGATGGTGTTGGTTTTACTCAGAATGTCGAGGAACCTACTCACATTCATAACCACACCTTGGACCTTGTCCTGACCTACGGCTGTGATGTCTCCAATGTTGACATCCAGCGTCAAAGCTCGTTGCTGTCTGACCATTTCTTGATCACGTTTGATCTCGATTTGGAGGACTTTCCTGTCCCACAAGATAAAACCATAATGAAAAGAACCTTAAATGATAAATCTATCACAAGGTTCAAAGAACTAATACAGCCTATGTTGAATACTGCTGCAGGTGAACCTGTTCACAGCTGCTGCAGTCCCTCAGTCATTGACCAAACGGTGGACAACACTATGGAGTCTTTAAAATCTGCATTAAATGCAGCAGCTCCTTTAAAACAGAAAACTATTAGGATTAGATCATCGTCGCCCTGGTACAGTGTTCAACTCCACACTTTAAAACAGGACGTCAGAAAATTGGAGAGGCTATATCGCCACTCCCACTCGGAGCCTGTCCACAGGGAGTGGAAAGCAGGTCTCCGAAACTACAAGAATGCCCTTCGCAGGGCACGAACTCAATACTATTCAACTTTAATAGAAGCGAATAAAAATAACAGTAGATTTTTGTTTAGCACCGTCGCTAAACTCACAAACTGCCATAGCGCAATCGAGCCTAAAATTCCAAGCTCACTGAGCAGTGTCGACTTTCTCCACTTCTTTAATAATAAAATTACATCCATCCGTGACAAACTGGAGGAGGTTACTCCTGCTGTTCGTAGTGGACAAGCTGAAGCGGCATACGTGACTTCCCACTTAGACTCTTCAGTGGGCCTCGATAAATTCATGGCTGTGAGCCAAGCAGAGGTGATCTCTGTGGTCACATCCTCAAAGGCCTCAACTTGCATGTTAGACGCAGTCCCGACATGGCTCTTCAAAGACATACTTCCTTTGATAATTGAGCCTATCGTAAATATAATAAACGCATCCATACAAAGTCGCTATGTCCCACAAGCTTTTAAAACCGCGGTAATCAAACCCCTTCTGAAGAAAACAAACCTGGACCCAGAAATACTTACAAACTACAGACCGATCTCAAACCTCACTTTTATATCTAAAATCCTGGAAAAACTTATAGCTGAGCAGCTTCGCTGCCACCTGCAGGAAAATAATATGTTTGAAGTCTTTCAATCTGGATTCAGAGCTCATCATAGACTGAAACGGCACTAGTCAAAGTCACAAATGACTTACTACTAGCTGCTGATAATGGACAAGTGTCAGTGCTGGTCCTACTGGACCTTAGTGCTGCATTTGACACAATAGACCACAGCATTCTACTGCAGAGGCTAGAATGTGATATAGGTCTTAGAGGAACAGCCCTTGGCTGGTTTAAATCCTATTTATCAGATCGGTATCACTTCGTCAACGTAAATCAGAACTCGTCACCTTATTCTGGAGTAGAATTCGGTGTGCTGCAGGGTTCGGTACTCGGACCGATTCTTTTCACTCTACATGCTGCCGTTAGGAAACATTATTAAAACGCATGGAATTAATTTCCACTGCTATGCAGATGACACACAGCTTTATCTGTCGATGAAGCCATATCAGACAGATCAGCTAGAAAAGCTCAGTGCCTGCATAAAGGACCTTAAAATGTGGATGACTCTTAACTTCCTACTTCTCAACCCGGAGAAGACAGAAGTGATCCTACTCGGTCCGAAGCGCCTGCGTGACTCCCTCACTAATGTCGGTATTATACCCAGTAACACTGTGAGGAATCTTGGAGTCATTTTTGACCGAGAACTCTCCTTCAAGGCTTATATAAGCCAAGCAACTAAAACGGCTTATTTCCACTTACGGAACATCGCTAAAATTAGGAATTTCCTTCCTAAAAGTGACGCGGAAAAACGTATTCACGCGTTTGTCACCTCAAGGCTCGACTACTGTAACGCTTTACTGGCAGCGTGCCCTAAAGCCTCTTTGAAGAGCTTCCAGCTCGTTCAGAATACAGCAGCTAGGATCTTAACAGGTACCAAAAGGAGGGAGCACATAACTCCGGTGTTAAAATCACTCCACTGGCTCCCTGTGGAGTACAGAATAAAGTTTAAAATCCTTCTCTTAACATATAAAGCCATAAATGGCTTGGCTCCTTCTTATCTCCAAGACACGTTAGTGTCATATCAACCAAGTCGAGCGCTCACAAAACGCCAGACGTCTGGTGGTCCCTAAGGTCTCAAAGGTCACTGTTGGTGGCAGAGCATTTAGCTCCAAGCTCCTTTACTGTGGAATCAGCTTCATTTATGTTAAGGAAGCAGATACGGTCTCCACATTCAAGGCCAGGCTTAAAGCACTCTACTTTAATTTAGCATATAATTAGGTAATATATGATATAT
Organism: Knipowitschia caucasica; assembly: GCA_964034765.1. Lineage (NCBI taxonomy): Eukaryota > Metazoa > Chordata > Actinopteri > Gobiiformes > Gobiidae > Knipowitschia > Knipowitschia caucasica. Next base: position 36,419,061 of record OZ035829.1, on the reverse strand, counting down.
GGTGTATTTATTATATATATATGCTGTATTATGTTATATATTATGTTATATATTATACAATAATGTATTGTGTTATGTTGTATATTATGTTATATATTATGCTGTATGTTATGTTGTGTATTACATATGATATATATGGTATGTATGGTATATATGATGTATATGATATATAATACATAATTAGGTTTGCACACCTGGTGTGCAATCCATGAATCTTGGTGCTGTAACCTAGACTAGCCTAGCCGTGGCTGCTGTTGTCTCGCCTCCTTTCAGATACGCTCTCTTTATTCAAGGCTAGGTTTAAAACAGTCCTCTTTAGTTTAGCATATGGCTAGGAAGGTAAGACTCAGGGAAGGCTAAACTCCTCAGACTGTCAGTCAAGCTGCATAGGGAGTCAGTTTGCTGGGAGAAGTCTGGTAACTTGAGCACTATCCTCTCCTCCTTCCTACTTTATCTGTTTAGCATTTTTAGGATTTTGACTGTAGTTTGTTCTTTGCTATTCACCCGTTGTCCCATTGTCTGTTTCATGGTACGATGACGGGATCTCTGAGCCTGGCCTCCTCCAGCTACACCTGCGGACTGCCCCGCCCGACCCGCCTGAGAGTGCTTCAGTCCTGCACCGGACCTGTCCACGTTCAGCAGCCACTGGTCCACGTTCTTTAGCTAGCTTAGGTCCTAGATCATTAGCCTGTCCGTCCGGAGGAGCGGATCCCTTTCTCATATGGGTCTCCCTCCCTGTGGGTTTCCCTAGTTCTCCCCAAGGTTTCTCACCTTTTCCCACTGGGTTTTTTAAGAGTTGTTCCTTGTCGATGCAGGAGGGTCTTGTTGGACAGTTAGTGTCCAACAGAAAGGATTGGTGATGATCAGGACACTTTAGCATTCTACAACATGTATGGACATTTTCTTCTGTGTGTGCTTTATATTCTTCATGTGTTTTAACTGTTGATTCTCTGACCTGTGTTGGTGATTTCAATGGTTTTGTTAAGTCTCTGAGATTACTTCTGTTGTGACCTAGGGCTATACAAGAATACATTGTATTGTATTGTATTGTATTGTAGTAGTAGTAGTAGCAGCAGTAGTAGTAGTAGTAGTAGTAGTAGCAGCAGTAGTAGTAGTAGCAGTAGTAGTAGCAGCAGCAGTAGTAGTAGTAGTAGTAGCAGTATATTTATTGTAGTTCTTGACTGGGTGATTAAACACTCACTTGGAACACTTCAGGACCAATGCATATCTGTTAAAGTTGGAAGTGACAGAACAGTTATAAGTGACATGGAATTTGCTGATGATATTGCAATTGTAGCGCGATCAACAGATGATTTAGATCTTGTTGTGCGCTCCCTAAAAGAAACTGCTGAACTTGTTGGTTTACAAATCAATGACAGCAAAACAAAAATCATGAAATTTGGGACTACTGGTGCCACTGGCACAATGTCTATATTCACCAATGAGGACGACTCAAAGGATGAAAACTGCTGCAAATTCTGTAGTGCAAAATTTAAAAACAAACGAGGCAAAGCTGTGCATGAGGCCCGCTTCTGCAGGAATAAGGCTACGGAAGGAACCATCAAAGAAACCACCGAAGGAACCACTGTAGGAACCACAAAAGGAACCGTACAAGGAACCACCGAAGGAACCACCGAAGGAACCGCAAAAGGAACCTCAGAGGATGCATCTGGAAAAGCTGATGAATACATTTGTAATTCCTGCAAAAAAATCTTTTCTACATCACGCGGACTAGTATTACATCAGACTAGGTGGTGTAAGAAGACAGTGGAAGCACAAACAAGGAAAGAACATGACCCTCTCTTCCGGTGTGACCAGTGTCAGAGATCCTTTGATACTGATCTGGGCCTAAAAACTCACAAATCAAGATGGTGCACTGCTGGAAGGGTCAAAAGAAGCAATCGTAACCAAAGAGGGAGCAGGAAAAAAACACATAGTGCTCCATTAGTGTGGGACACAGAGAGTTCAGAAACAATAAAAAACTATGACATTGTGGAAGAATTCAAATATTTGGGTCAAATTATAAAAGGCGATGGTGACCACCAAAGAGAAATAAAGCAGAAGATCGCAGACTCTGGTAGAAGAGCAGCAGAACTTACAATGATCTGGAGCTCCTCAGAGTACAAACTAGACACAAAAGTGTCTCTGTACCAGTCCTTGGTGCTGAGCGTCCTGCTGTATGGATCAGAGACATGGGTCATTAAGAAGGACAGTAAGCTGAGGCTTGAAGCATTTCAAAACCGAATGCTGAAAAGGATAACTGGTATTCACACCAGCGCTCACATTACATCTGAAGAGCTGAGACTAAAATGCAAATGCTCTAAAATCCTGAGTATTATTGCAAAAAGAAGAATGAAATTCTGGCAAAGAATACGAACAATGGAAGACTCAAGAATACAAAAAATCATTCTTGACTGGAAGCCAAAAGGGAAAAAACAAGAAGGTGGACAAAGGAAACAATGGATAAGACAAATCGAAGAAGATGCAAAAGCCCAAAATATGTCACAAATCGACCTGGTAAATCTGACGAAGGAAAACTGGACCACATTTCTTGAAGCACTGTAGGCACATCCCTAAGCCCATTCAAAGGAGCTCAGTGAGTTTTTTTTAGCAGGTGAGGCCACTTTTAAAGAGGCCAAGTCCTGCAGTACCCGGGCCTCCCCCCGGGTCGCTCCCCTCCCCCTGGGTCACCTCCCCAGGAGCTCGCACCTGTAAGTCCACCTGCACAGGGAAGCGAGGCGGGATTCTCTGGCAATAAGACCAGGCCAGGGTCAACCGTGAGGCATAGCTTTTTTTCTCACTCGATAACTCCGGGCTAGGATTTAAAAAAAAAAAAAAAAAAAAAAAAGTAGTAGTAGTAGTAGCAGCAGTAGTAGTAGTAGCAGTAGTAGTAGCAGTAGCAGTAGTAGTAGTAGTAGTAGTAGCAGTAGTAGTAGCAGTAATAGTAGTAGTAGCAGCAGCAGTAGCAGTAGTAGTAGTAGCAGTAGTAGTAGTAGTAGTAGTAGTAGTAGCAGCAGCAGCAGCAGCAGTAGTAGTAGTAGTAGCAGCAGTAGTAGTGGCAGCAGCAGTAGTAGCAGCAGCAGTAGTAGTAGTAGTAGTAGTAGTAGTAGTAGCAGTAGTAGTAGTAGTAGTAGTAGCAGCAGCAGCAGTAGTAGTAGTAGTAGCAGCAGTAGTAGTAGTAGTAGTAGCAGCAGCAGTAGTAGTAGTAGTAGTAGTAGCAGCAGCAGTAGTAGTAGTAGTAGCAGCAGCAGCAGTAGTAGTAGTAGTAGTAGTAGTACCAGTAGTAGTAGTAGTGGCAGCAGCAGTAGTAGTAGTAGTAGCAGCAGTAGTAGCAGTGGTAGTAGTAGTAGTAGTAGTAGTAGTAGTAGTAGTAGTGGTAGTAGTAGTAGTAGTAGTAGTAGTAGTAGTAGTAGTAGTAGCAGTAGTAGTAGTAGTAGTAGTAGTAGTAGTAGTAGAAGTAGCAGTAGTAGTAGTAGTAGTAGTAGTAGTAGTAGTGTAGTAGTAGTGGTAGTAGTAGTAGTAGTAGTAGTAGTAGTAGTAGTAGTAGTAGTAGTAGTAGTAGTAGTAGTAGTAGTAGTAGTAGTAGTAGTAGTAGTAGTAGTAGTAGCAGCAGCAGTAGTAGTAGTAGTAGTAGTAGTAGTAGTAGTAGTAGCAGTAGTAGCAGCAGCAGTATTAGTAGTAGCAGTAGTAGCAGCAGTAGTATTAGTAGTAGTAGTAGTAGTAGTAGCAGTAGTAGTAGTTAAATGAATGCTTGGATATGATAAAACCTGATTAAATAAAATTTCATTCATAATTAGTCAGATTATTACCAATATTCCCCGTCTTCAGTTCCTACAGAAATTTAACAAACATTTTTCCTGAAATTGATCGGTAACTGTCTGCCTCTTTGCAGCCTGGAGTTAAATCTGAAGAAAACAAGTGGGGAACTCTCTCCTCTCCTCGCTGAGTCAGGGCTGAGTCTACATTAGTCTGCAGTACACATACAGAGACATACTCAGAGAAGGGAGGTTGTTAGTTCTATTCCGGGATGTTTGCGTCGTCACAGCAGATGTCTCGGTCTGTAATAATGCGACGGTAGGATCCATGTTTCTGCAGCGGAGTCTGTATCTGGGCCAGGCTCCGGTCCGCCGAGACTCGAGGTAAGAAAGTGAGAGCTCCCATTATATGTCACCTCAAAGAAGGACGAGAAACTATGTCTTTATGAGTAGAAAAAAGACAGATCCAGCCAAATCTCTGACTAATACACTCCATCTCCTTCCTGCAGTCGTCACACAGAGCTGAGTAATACGAAGGATGGTTAGACGACAGGGAGGGACGGTACAGAACAGAATCATCCATCAGACTGGCATAGACTGGGTAATGAGAGACCGGTCCATATGGTGCATGTGAGAGACCGGTCCATATGGTGCATGTGAGAGACCGGTCCATATGGTGCATGCATGTGAGAGACCGGTCCATATGGTGCATGTGAGAGACCGGTCCATATGGTGCATGTGAGAGACCGGTCCATATGGTGCATGTGAGAAACCGGTCCATGTGAGAGACCGGTCCATATGGTGCATGTGAGAGACCGGTCCATATGGTGCATGTGAGAGACCGGTCCATATGGTGCATGTGAGAGACCGGTCCATATGGTGCATGTGAGAGACCGGTCCATATGGTGCATGTGAGAAACCGGTCCATGTGAGAGACCCGTCCATATGGTGCATGTGAGAGACCGGTCCATATGGTGCATGTGAGAGACCGGTCCATATGGTGCATGTGAGAGACCGGTCCATATGGTGCATGTGAGAGACCGGTCCATATGGTGCATGTGAGAGACCGGTCCATATGGTGCATGTGAGAGACCGGTCCATATGGTGCATGTGAGAGACCGGTCCATATGGTGCATGTGAGAGACCGGTCCATATGGTGCATGTGACCTGAACTCTTGAATCTAGTGTTTGCAGAGGGTTTTGAGTAAGTATCGACAACTTTGTAACGTCCTCCAAGACTGATTTAAGGCTCAGCAAAAAAAAAAAAACATGGAATTGAATTGATTGAAGTATTAGCGCAAGGGGGCCGAATAATATTGCACGCCCCACTTTTCAGTTTATTTGTTAAAAAAGTTTAAATTATCCAATACATTTAATTCCACTTAATTCCAAAATGTTGAAAGGTTCAAGGGGGGCGAATACTGACCCAATACTGACCCAATGACCCATTGTACATCTGGGTCTTACCATGTGTAAACTCTGGTCCATGATCATCTCCTTCATGTACATCTGGTCTTACCATGTGTAAACTCTGGTGCATGATCATTTCCTACATGTACGTCTGGGTCTGATCCTAGTGGTTGCAGTTTCCTCGGTTGAATCCCCTTCGACCAATCAGAGAACGGGGGAGGCGGGTGTTGTAGGTTGGTGTCGGTGACGTCAAGAGTTTGTGCTGAATTTTCTGGTTGTAGTTTGTCGGAGAATGCGATAGTGAAATAATCTGCTCTGGTTCAATCCAAACATCAAGAAACTGAAGCCGGAGCAAGAATTTTTTTTAGTAAATGTCATTGTTGTAAAGATGTTGTGGCTCTAAGCTCCCCGAGGGCTCTGTTAGTGGCAAAGGAGATGGCTAAAGCTAGGCTACATGCTAAAGCTAGGCTAAATGCTAAATGCCTCACACACTCGGGCTCATTACATACTTCACGGTAAACTCAGATTGTTTCAATCTGCAAAAGGAGTAAACCCCTCCCAACTGTTAATGGAGAAAATCCAGACCCTAATAGGAAATGAAATGAGTACGATGGTACGGTAAGACCAGGCTACAAACAACCAAACTTTGGTCGACGTAACTGGACTGCTGCCACTGAGGATAAACAGTGCTAGTTTTAGATACAGTATTATTCTTTAAGTGGAATCAAAAGACGTTTTTTCATATGACATTCAGAATTCTGCACAAAAACTCAGTACCCATGCTTTTATTGTTTATATAAAGGTATCTGTGAAAAGTCACTGAGGATATATGTGTAGTCCGCTGGGCCGCACTCATTTTCAAAACTTTTCATGTCAGTGTCAGCCTGGTCTTACCATACCATTGTACTCATTTCAGTTTCAATGTCATACATGAATTCTCTATGTCTCTTTTCCCCCAGAGACAAAAAAAAAAAATCCATCAGGTGTAAATTGCCCGATCAGCAGTTTCCGCAGACCCCCTGGCGAGCTGGGGTCAGAGCCGACAATGTGAGAGTGTCTCTGTGTGAAGGTGGGAGAGGGGGACTGCAGTGGTGCATGCTGGGACAGTGCATTGCAGCGGTGGGATGGGACGAGCTCGGTGACCTTGCAGAGGGCGATGGAACCAGGGGATGGATGGAGAACGATCATGGTCAATTCTTATGTTCTTGTGTGAGAGAGAGAGAGACCAGAGAGAGACCAGAGAGAGACCAGAGAGAGACCAGAGAGAGACCAAAGGAAGACCAGAGAGACCAGAGGGAGACCAGAGAGAGACCAGAGAGAGACCAAAGGAAGACCAGAGAGACCAGAGGGAGACCAGAGGGAGACCAGAGAGAGACCAGAGGGAGACCAGAGGGAGACCAGAGAGAGACCAGAGAGAGACCAGAGAGAGACCAGAGAGAGACCAGAGAGAGACCAAAGGAAGACCAGAGAGAGACCAGAGGGAGACCAGAGAGAGACCAGAGAGAGACCAGAGAGAGACCAAAGGAAGACCAGAGAGAGACCAAAGGAAGACCAGAGAGAGACCAGAGGGAGACCAGAGTGAGACCAGAGAGAGACCAAAGGAAGACCAGAGAGAGACCAGAGGGAGACCAGAGAGAGACCAGAGAGAGACCAAAGGAAGACCAGAGAGAGACCAGAGGGAGACCAGAGAGAGACCAGAGAGAGAGACCAGAGAGAAAACAGAGAGAGACCAGAGGGAGAGAGACCAGAGGGAGACCAGAGAGAGACCAAAGGAAGACCAGAGGGAGACCAGAGGGAGACCAGAGGGAAACCAGAGAGAGACCAGAGAGACCAGAGAGAGACCAGAGGGACCAGAGAGAGACCAGAGGGAAACCAGAGAGAGAGACCAAAGAGAGAGACCAGAGAGAGACCAGAGAGAGACCAGAGAGAGACAAGAGAGAGACCAGAGAAAGACCAGAGAAAAAATATGGGCCAAAAAGAGAAAGAGAGAAAGAGACCATGGAGAAAATGAAATCCAAAAGAGAGACCAGAGAGAGAGACAACGAAAGAGACCAAAGAGGCCGGAGAGAGACTAGAGAGAGAAGATAGGCCAGAGAGAGAGAGTGACCAGGGGGAGAGAGTAGAAAACAGAGAGTAGAACCAGAGGGAGACCAGAGGGAGACCAGAGGGAGACCAGAGGGAGACCAGAGAAAGACTAGAGAGAGACTAGAGAGAGACCAGATAGAGACAAGAGAAAGACCAGGAAAAAAAAGAGGGGCCAAAGAGAGAGAGAGAGAAAGAGACCACAGAGAAATTGAAATCTAAAAGAGAGACCAGAGAGAGAGAAACCAGAAGGGAGGCCAAAGAGAGAGAGACAACGAAAGAGACCAAAGAGGCCGGAAAGAGACTAGAGAGAGAAGATAGGCCAGAGAGAGAGAGTGACCAGGGGGAGAGAGACCAGAGAGAGACCAGAGCGAGACCGGAGGAAGACCAGAGAGAGACCAAAGGAAGACCAGAGGAAGACCAGAGAGAGTATGGGACATGCAGCTGATGCAGGGTCACAACTAGGTCAAGCTGCAGCAGTAAAACCTGATGCTGCAACACTGTCAGCTCTCAGCCAATCACATCACGGCGTCGCTACAGTCGAGCTGCTCGGTTCCTCGCATCAAAATCACAATTAGAGAATCTCAACGGAACAGAACAGACAAGGCTCTAGTCCGAGCAAAGAACGGACATGTGTTTGTATCGAACAGTAAGACACAAGGAACTCAAAGTGAAAACCAACCAAGAAGCTATCACACAACACAAAAATAAAAATGAATAATAATTACAGAAAGAGTGAAGGTACGATCCCACTTACAGAAACAAGCAAAATAATAAAAATCAATAAAGGAGGAGCAGGAGTCCCAGAGCCAGTCCCTGTGCTCCTCAGAGTCCCAGCAGGAGGCTAGTCCCTGTGCTCCTCAGAGTCCCAGCAGGAGGCTAGTCCCTGTGCTCCTCAGAGTCCCAGCAGGAGGCTAGTCCCTGTGCTCCTCAGAGTCCCACCAGGAGGCTAGTCCCTGTGCTCCTCAGAGTCCCACCAGGAGGCCAGTCCCTGTGCTCCTCAGAGTCCCAGCAGGAGGCTAGTCCCTGTGCTCCTCAGAGTCCCAGCAGGAGGCCAGTCCCTGTGCTCCTCAGAGTCCCACCAGGAGGCTAGTCCCTGTGCTCCTCAGAATCCCAGCAGGAGGCTAGTCCCTGTGCTCCTCAGAGTCCCAGCAGGAGGCTAGTCCCTGTGCTCCTCAGAGTCCCACCAGGAGGCTAGTCCCTGTGCTCCTCAGAGTCCCACCAGGAGGCCAGTCCCTGTGCTCCTCAGAATCCCAGCAGGAGGCTAGTCCCTGTGCTCCTCAGAGTCCCACCAGGAGGCCAGTCCCTGTGCTCCTCAGAGTGCCAGCAGGAGGCCAGTCCCTGTGCTCCTCAGAGTCCCAGCAGGAGGCCAGTTCCCTGTGCTCCTCAGAGTCCCAGCAGGAGGCCAGTCCCTGTGCTCCTCAGAGTCTCAGCAGGAGGCCAGTCCCTGTGCTCCTCAGAGTCCCAGCAGGAGGCCAGTCCCTGTGCTCCTCAGAGTCCCACCAGGAGGCCAGTCCCTGTGCTCCTCAGAGTGCCAGCAGGAGGCCAGTCCCTGTGCTCCTCAGAGTCCCAGCTGTCAGGCAGCGCTGTACAAAGAGGCTGCGCTCTCTTGCTTGCCTCTACAGCGCTGCTAAACACAGAAGCATGTTAGCATAATTGCTATAACTCCTCTTGCTGTAACTACAAACTACAGCAAAACAGCGCAAACGACACAACAGTGGGAAGAGAAGAGGAGCTAAAGCGAAGAAAAAATGATCAAAAGAAAAAATCAAGCTCGTGTGAACATAGCTAGCTTACATCGTATCCTCTGAAGAGACTTGTCCATCGGGAGAGACCAGCAGGTGAGTGATACGCCTCGACTACATTTGACGCAAAACTAGCGGTAATCTTCAGCTATTATGTGTTAGCATGCGTCTTTTGTACCATTTCATCAGTGATTGTTTACACAGCTTACAAAGAAGTTGCGCTCAATGTTAATGTTAGCGTATGAATCAGATCGCAAATAAAATCGGTGGCTCCGGAATGAGCGTAGGGGAAATGAGAAGCATGTACGAGTTGAGGCGGGTTGCAAATATAAACTGCAAAAAACATTGCAGGAAACGGAATAGCGCTCCTTAAAAAAAAGAAAAAATACACAATTTTTTAACAGACGTTGACTGTTTTTAAAATGTAAAGTTGTTGTACCTAAATTTCAACCACTGATGATAAACGATGTAATAAAATCCATCAAACTATTAGTTCCCTATTGCTCAAAACAATTTGGTACTAAACACTAGATTTTCACCTCATTTATGACCAGTGATGGTAAGACTGCTTGATTTGTGCAGTGAGCTATTTTAAAGTATTTTTATTGTATTGTAACGAGTACGACGTTCCAATACAATAAACTACAATACCATTTATTTTTTGTATAGCCCTAAAACACCACAGCATCATCTTAGAGGTCTTACAAGAAGCATTGAAATCACCAACATGGCAACACAGCTCAGAGAATCAACAGTTAAGACACAAAAAAAAAATAGAACACATGGTTGAAAAATGTCCATAATTTGTAGAAATTTTAAAGTGGCTAGCTGGATCATCCAACACAGACCTTTTTGTGGTGACACTGTACTCACAATCAATCTCAACTTCCCTAAACAGAAAGCTATACCCCCTTAAAAATGTAGCAATCTAAGTTACACAATCTTGTCAAAAGTATCTTGATTTGTAGTACTACAAAAGCTATTTTAACGAACTGCAAATCGATGGCAATTTTATTGATCAATACCACTCTCTGTCAGAAAAAGGCTGAAGTAATGTTTTACGATATTTATGTTTTAATGTGATTTTGTCATTATTATTAAAAGGTGGGTTATGCCGGCTCTCCTGCTTCCTGTGCAGAACCGGCTCCTTGGATGACCTTTTTTACAGCTGTTGCATCTGAACCCATGCACGTCTCTTTTTCATGGTTTACTGTTGTGTGTGTGCTGAGAGCGCGAATCTGTCACCTACAGTCTCCTCTCCCTAACCCTTCAAACAAGGTCATATTCCTCTAAACATTTAAGAAAGCCATTGTCTGCTTCTGAGGTGAAGGCGGTGAGAGGGCTATGATGTCTTTCATACAGACTTGAAGTAATGAAGTCCCCCCTGCTTGCCCTGCTTTACACCTTAAATAATTATATAAATATATGTAAGCCATGTCTCTGAGTCCTTCAAGAAAGGTGGGTCCCAAATGGCACGGCCCTCGTCATATGACCCCACCATTTAGCCAAAACGTGTGTGTGCACCACGTGTAGGTATACAACAAGGTAATTGTAGGCAGGAATGTGTCATGCCTACACTTCCTGTTATGTCTCATACACACGTGGTTCACACACCGTTTATGGCCTAAAATGGTGGGGTCCTATGACAGGCCCGTGCATATGGGACCCCACTGTCCTGAAGACTCAGAAGACATGGCTATACAAATAATTTTAATATAATTTACCATAAAGGTGTAAAGCAGGGGGGGGCGATGCAGTGGGGACTTTCCCATTACTTTCAAGTCTGTATGAAAGAACATCATAGCCCTCACCACCCGCCCTTCACCTCAGAAGCAACCATGGCTTATCTTAAATGGTTCTAGAGATATAAGAACTTGTTTGAAGGTTTTAGTAGAGAGACTGTAGGTGGAAAAGATTACGCACTCCGCACACACACAACAGTACATACCATGAAAAGAGACTTGGCAGGGTTCAATGCAAACCACAGAAAAGGCGTCAGCCAAGGAGCCGTCTGCACCAGGATCAAGAGCCGGCAAACACCACTTTAAATAATAATGACAAAATCACCATTAAAAAACAAAAATATCTAAACATACTTCAGCCTTTTTCTGACAGAGAGTTGTATTGATCAATAAAATGCATCGAATTGCAGTTCCGTTAAAATAGCTTTCGTAGCTACTACAAATCAAGCTACTTTTGACAAGATGTGTAACTTAGCCTTGCTACATATATAAAGGGTAGGTATAGCTTCTGTGTAGGGAATTTGAAGTTATTGTAGCGTAGTGTCACACAAAAAGGACTGTGGTGATGATCCAGCTCAGCACACTTTAAAATTCTACAAATTATGGACATTTATCAACATGTTACTATATCTTTTTTTGTGTCATAACTTTGATTCACTGAACTGTGTTGGAGATTCAATCTTTTGGTTAAGCCCTCTAAGATGACTGCTTGGTAGTGATTTATGCTAATACACAAATAAATGTATTGAATTTTATTGTAATGTAACGTGCTACACGTAACAATACAATAAAATACAATAAAATTAGCCACTGCACAAATCAAGCAGCTTACCCAATCATGGTCAATAAATGATGTGAAAACTAGTGTTACGTAACCAAATGTTTTGAGCAATAACACTAATAGTTTGATGGATTTTATTACATCGTTTAACATCAGTGGTTGAAATATAGGTACAACCAACATTACATTACAAACATTCAAAAGTCTGTAAATTTGATTTATTCTTTTATTAAAAGGAGCTATACCCGTTTTCTGCAGGTTTTTCAGTTTATATTTAGCACCGCCCCTCAACTCGCTCACAGCTCTCATTTCCCCTACGCTCTCATTCCACGGAGCCACCTATTTTTTATTTGCGATCTGATACATACGCAACATTAACATGAGCGCAACTCTTGTAAGCTGAGCAACAATCACTGAAGAAATGGTACAAAAGCAACGGCACTGCTAACACAATATATAGCTGAAAGATTACCGCGTAGTTTTTGCGTCCAAAGTATCCGAGGCGATCAACTTCACCTGCAGGTCTCTCCCATAGACAATTCTCTTCAGAGGATACGAGTAACTAGAGCATATGTCACCCAGCTTGATTTTTCTTGATCATTTTTTCCGCTTTAGTTCCCTCTTCTCTTCCTCACTGTTGTGTCGTTTGCGCTGTTTTGCTTGTGTTTGTATGTTACAGCAAGAGAGTTCTAGCCATTATGCAAACTTGCAACTGTGTTAAGCAGCGCTGTAGAGGCAAGAGAGCGCAGCCTCTTAGTAACAGCGCTGCTCGTTCCTTCTGTGAGTGGAGGAGAGCGGGCGTCACGCTAAGTCTCTACTCAGCACTTTTACGGCCTGAATTCATACAACAAGATGAATCAGTGACTCACAGATATCAATTAAAATTACAGAATTTAATACAACTTGTATTTAGTAATACGCATTTTTATGAACTCATTAGAAAATAAATCTGGTAAAAGCTTCTTTAAACAGGACCCATAAATAAATAGAAATAACAAATTGAACAAATAAATAAAAAACACTAAGGACTCTGTATAAACTTACTGGAGGACACTGCAGAAGTGTGAGAGCCTCAGGAGGTAGAAACGGAACGACACCTAGTCATAAATCAACAGAACCGAGTCAAAGACCGAGGACTGGCGACCACCGCACAGTCCTGCCCCTGCACCCACCAGGAGGCGACAGAAGAACCCTCAGCACATGCTGCAACAGCACACCAGAAGGCGGCAGAACGACCTCATCACAGTCTACACCTGCACCACCAGGGGCAACAGAAGACCCTCAGAACATCAGCACCTGCACCATCATGGGGCCGACAGCAGAGGGTCGAGAGGAACATCTCCAACGGAGAGGCAGAACCGAAACAATGGTGGTTTGTTCTGAAAAGACAGATGTAACATGCAGTTAATAACACAACCATGAATGAGACCAGAGAGAGACCAGAATGACCGAGAGAGAGCAGAAAGATGAGAGAGACCAGAGCAGACCACTGTGTGAAGCACACAGAAATATTGTTATTGTTTAGTTCAGTATAAGATCACATTCAAGAAAATCTCAAAACCGTCACCCAAACAAGTATCCATCCAATCAGAACCAGTACAAGAAACGAGTAAAGAGTAACTGAGTCCCATCTCAATAGAACAGTACCAATCAAATCCAGTTAAAACTATATTTCTCTAGCCTCAATCCTGGATCAGACAGACCCATCGTCACCTTTCGGAGCAGATCCGACCCTCACATGTGGGCCTCCCAGAGGTATCTCCACTTTCTCCCACCATATCTAAGAGTTGCTCGTCTAATGCAGAAGCTCTAAGGGCATTGGTCTCTTCCCATCAAGGACCAATGTCACCAGTGTTTGTTATAAAATAATTTCCTGTGTTTGAACTGTTGTTTGATTCGCCAATTGTTGTTGGAGAATTACCGAACTTTGTTAGTCCTCAAGATAAGTACTGTTTCTCAGGACGTGCAGGTCAGGGGGAGCAGGGGCGGCAGAGCCTCCACCTGCCATTATAGGAAACTAATAATTATTTTAGTTTTAAATATATAATTATATCCACTGTCCTATGCTTTTAATGTATATTCGGCACGACCCATCAGTTTTGATCATTCTGAAGTCAAAATCGCCGAAATCCCGTATTCCTATCAAAGAGACGAGTGAGGCACGCTCCTGCGTGCCTCCACCCCAACGCTCCCTCACGTGTGTGTGTGTGTGTCTGAGTGCACTCAGCTCGTGCAGTTGATATATCACCGTTTGTTACAATATCCTGCTTTAAAAACATTTTTTAAACCTCATCTTAGTTTTTATAGTGTATTGGCCCGTATTGTGTACAATTTAATTTAGTTTAAGCTTTTGATCGTAGATGAACACACAAGAAAAAGCTTGGGCGTGAGGCAGGCGGATCTGTGCCTCACCGCTAGGGGTGATAGAGAGCCTAAAGTTCAATACCAAGTTGCTAACAAACAATCAGCCCAAAATGCTATATCTTTTTCTGGAAAATGGATGTTATGAATGAAGATTTTTTTTCACAATTGAATTTCAAACAAAGACAAGAAATAATATAGACTGGGAGACCACCACTGACTTACGAGGTTAGTCCGCTGCGGGGAGAGTTTGTTAAACTGTGTTTAAGTATGAACATTGACAGATACCGGCAAAGTAGTGCTATTCCGACAAACACAGATGTCCAACACTGCTCAAGAGTTTCTGCAACTTGTTTTACATTATTGTTTAAATGTGTCCTCGCGTCTCACTCTCCTCGCGACTCCGTCTCTCTCTGCTCCTCGCGTCTCCGTCTCTCTGACCTCTCTGTCTGCTCTCTGCTCCTCTCTCCTCGCGTCTCTCTCTCCTCGCGTCACCGTCTCTCTCTGCTCCTCGCGACTCCGTCTCGTCCATGCTCCTCTCTGTCCCTCTCTGCTCCTCTCTCCTCGCGACCTCTCTCCTCGCGTCTCCGTCTCTCTCTCTCCTCGCGTCTCCGTCTCTCTGCTCCTCTCTGCTCTCTCTGCTCCTCTCATCCTCGCGTCTCTCTCTCCTCGTGTCTGCTTCGCACCAGCGCTTCTTAAAGATGTTGTTTTGATGCGGAGCAGACTCATCTAGATTTGTTGTGAGAAGAATTAAAAAGAAGCAGGTTCTCTCTTAACATAACAGTAAATAAAGTTTGTGGATGTCATTGCATTGTGATTAAATGCAATCTTCTTTTGAATAATGATTTAAATCTGACTTTAAAGTCTGTGCCACCCCAATCTCAAACCTCCACCGCACGCCCCTGCTGTTTCTATATCTATTGTTGTGTTTAGAATTATTATAAACATCAGGAAATAACACCTTGGTATGGCAACAATTGAAAATGGACAAAATCCTCTTGATACTCTAAAATAAAGAGAGTGTCATGCAAAAGGATCCACATGTGATATTGTATTATTAAAACTGGGTACCTGACTTTCTTTAATATAATATACTCTTAAATCTCCCACCGTAGATCTTTATAATACAACCAGACTAATAATAATAATAATAATGCAGGGGTTTACAAACCACTCCTCAAAAAGGCGTCACTCCAAACACAAAGGTCATAAAATACTACTGAACCAACAGCTGCCCTGGGCACACTGAGATAAGTGAAAGAAAGTGATCTTCTGTGTAAAGACAGAACCCTATAAATCAAAGATTTGAAAGATCGGTTAAAGAAGGTTCAGTGATTGTCACTAGGACAGAGGGACAGGGTCATGCAGAAGGTACAAACTCACAGAGGCGACAAACACAGGGTCTACTTTAACATTTTATCTAACATTCTGAAGGTTCAGAGCCAAACCCCAAACACTAACATGTAACAGATGAGACTGAAGGTTTACTATATGATCCTCCATTAGATGTTATTTTAACACAGGACTCCCAGAGATTTAGATTTAAGCGTAAGACACAGCTCATGTAGACTCATCACCTCATACTTATGACTTTTCTGTTTTTAGCATGTAGATTTTTTCTGTCATTATTTTTATGAACAATCTATTTTTTACGTTGTAATTCTGCATATAAAGGCGAGAACTAAGAGTTAATTCTAAAGTAAAACAATGTAGCCGTTATGATCATTTGGCAACCCCAGGTGCAGTCCTGGACTGTCCTGGACTGCTAGCAGTAGCACTTATTAGAAAGTGAGTAAAGGGTACAAAGTATTGTGATCACTTTTAACAAATCTGGTGAAAACAAACTCTTAATGGGGATTTTTTCCTGAATTGCAGTTATTGAGGGAGAGCAGTCAAAAAGACGGCTCGGGAGACTTTGGAAGTCCTGTGTAAAACTTAACAGATGAAGACACCACCACATTAAAATACTGATGACAACAGTTTATCATTCAGTGTATTTGACTCCAGCTGTAGTTCAAAGTGACCAGCAGAGGGAGCCTCTCACCTGACTCTGCAACAAAGCTCAGAAGCCACTGACAGTTCCTACACAAACAACACACACACACACACACACACACACACACACACAAACACAGTCAACACACACTCTGAGCCTGGAAGCATCCTCAGGGGCCTCCTCAGAAGCCTCCTTGTGAGCCTCAGGAGCCCCGTTAAGACCCAGGAGCCTCCTCAGGATCCTCAGGATCCACATGGTGTCTCTCTGCATGTGAGAACTTACTCTGTGGTGACGAACATGAGTGTTGTTCTGAAGGTAATCGATAAAGGACTTGTGTTCTGAAATAGAAACACAATAATTACACATGAATACTTTCCTTCTCATCGCCACCAGCGAGTCCAGTTGCAGGCAACAGAGCAGAAGCCAGTTGCCGCGGTCACACAGCCCCAAGGCCCACTTTAGCTGTGAACACAGCCTAACTGATGCCTTATCATCTCACCTCCGCTCTTGACACTGTAGTACTCCTGAAGGCCTCTTCTTGGAGAATTTTGGAATAAGATAAAGCAGGGATTCTCTCAAACGTTGTCCTGCTCCAACAGCTGAAGTTCCCTTATATTTTCATGAAAAGAGAATTTGATCCAGATCGCTTTTGTGAAAAGGTCGAACGATTAATCTCAGATCACTGCGACACAGAGCGGTTTTATTGACAGTCATAGTTCTAGAAGTACTAGAATAAAACTATTTCCACTGCTTTTTATTTAAGTAACGACTTTAACTTATAAGTATTTAGCACTATTCTACTGACAAAAGTTAACTTTAACTTTTAAAAAGTAAATAAGTGGTCCCTCACTCACTACATGTACCTTCGCACCTCACGCCTGTGTGCTTTTTGAGTGGGCAGTAATATCAGTAATAGTATATTTAGTAGCAGTTATACGTAGTAGTAAATAGAAGTAGTTTGTAGTAGTTCAAATGTTTGTCTTTTTGTAAGTAACTAATACTCTTCCTTTTCTAATCTTTACTTTCTCAAGTCCCTGAGACAAGTGATACCGACAGCAGGCCCCTTTGGGCACGATAAATAACCACGTCTTGCTACTGAGACCTGAGTGAACAGACCGGTGATGGTGGTGTCTCTCCAGGAGAAGGTAACTCCTCATCAGACTTTCGCTGAAGCGCAGTAGGAACGTCCCTCTCTGCTTCCTCTTCAGAAAGATTCTTCTCTTTGGCTTTGTCACAAAACCATGATCAGACTGAAACACAGAGGAACAAAACCACATCAAGACTGAAACACAGAGGAACAAAACCCACAATCAGACTGAAACAAGAGGAAACAAAACCCACACTCAGACTGAAACACAGAGAACCAAACCCATGATCAGACTGAAACACAGAGGAACAAAACCCACAATCAGACGAAACACAGAGAAAAATAAAAAAAAACCAAACCCATGAACAACTGAAACGCCCCGAGCCCCAGAGGAACCAAAACCCATGATCAGACTGAAACACAGGAACCAAACCCATGATCAGACTGAAACACAGAGGAACCAAACCCATGATCCAGGACAGAAACACAGAGAACCAAACCCATGATCAGACCCCCTGAACACAGAGGAACAAAACCCATGATCAG
Source organism: Knipowitschia caucasica (assembly GCA_964034765.1). NCBI lineage: Eukaryota > Metazoa > Chordata > Actinopteri > Gobiiformes > Gobiidae > Knipowitschia > Knipowitschia caucasica. The sequence goes on along the minus strand of OZ035829.1, from coordinate 36,401,556 downwards.
AACTGAAACACAGAGGAAACCAAACCAAGGATCAGGACAGAAACACAAGAAACCAAACCCATGATCAGACTGAAACACAGAGGACCCAAACTCCATGATCAGACAGAAACACAGAGAAACCAAACCCATGATCAGACTGAAACACAGAGGAACCACACCCAAGATCAGACTGAAAACACAGAGGAACCAAACCCATGAACAGACTGAAACACAGAGGACCAAACCCATGTAATCAGACAGAAACACAGAGGAAACCAACCCCTGATCAACTGAAAACACAGAGGAACCAAACCCATGATCAGACCTGAAACACAGAGGAACCAAACCCCATGATCAGACTGAAACACCAGAGGAACAAAACCCATGATCAGACTGAAACACAGAGGACAAAAGTTTTGTCTCAAAAGGAGTATTCATACACAAGGACAGGAATAAGCCAAAAAACAGTAGTATGTGATTCCAGCTCTGGCTAAGATTCAACTCCGGCGCAAGACTCAGAACCACTTTAGTGATTCCAGGGCTAAATCAATTGATGCACTGGGAAAGAAGAAACAAATAATAGCAATTGAAGTAGAGGATTGGTTCATACGAGCCTTTTTTCTATAATGAAAACAATATTTTCATATGCCTATAGCTTTTTATCTAGTATGTCTTTATCAACACCTGACCAACAATTATCTTTTTTAATTAGGATAATGCGCATGAATGTCATGTTAACTCGCGATTAATCGCAACTTATTTATCTATTCTTTAAGTCCGACAAATCATCATTTTAACAACTTATAACGTCACAACTATTTTTGTTTTTTTTAAGTGTTAGATTTCACACTCACCCATAAAGCAAAATGACATACAATACAATGCTTTCATAACACAGACTTTAACGTCTTTATAACCATTGAAGCCAGGAAAGCTTCCCTCATTTCAACTTCAGAGCTGGAGCGCTGTTGTGCATTTCCGACCTTCGGAGGCCGGGAAAGCGGACACTTCTGTTTTTTATCTATTTGACCAATTCCTCATTGGTAAATTCACTGACCAATGCAATTGCATCGGGTAAACCAAGGCTGAAAATTACTAGTGGAACCGCGAATTCCAAATATTTTTCTTGAAATGTCATTTCTGTGAAAATGTTGACCGCGGGATGTTTGCTGTACAAACTAGAACGGGATTCAAGTCCTCCGTTCGACCTCGGGAGAAACAGTGCCCGCTTTGACACAGCTGCAGCGAACGCGCAGCCCTAACGTCATGTACCGATTGCGGACAAGAACCATCGCCCAGCCATGTTTCATGTGCGGGTATTTGTTTGTCTCCCCGTTTTCTCCCCGGTGTCTCCTCCCCAGGACAACCCAACTCACAAGAAATAAAGCTCAGGTACCTACATTTTGTTTGCATTGACAATTGCATGCACAAAAGATGAAATGTAGTTTAACAAATCCAAACAGAACAAACCACAACAGTTGTGTTTTTTAAAATTTTGCTTACTTGAAAAAACCAAAAAACAAAAAAAGAGTCCTGTGAGTAATTATTTGACATTTAGGGCAGAGAGAGGACTTTTAAATATTTTTTTTCCGACATAGTTTTTTGACTTATTTATTGAGAACATGTGTTGTTCTCACATTGATTTTGGTTATTTATTATCTGTCCTTTGTAGAAGTTGTTTAATTTTTGTATAATCTACTGAAGGTTTATAATAATACCGCTGCATTCTTATTAAAGCACAAATGTCCAGCTCTCAAATTCTTTTGGAATTATGTTTCATTTTTCGAGATAATCATTCTGTAGACAATGAATTCAGAAAACTACAGGTTTTGAGGGTGGTTTCTCAAGTCGGCCGTAGTTTTTACAGGTATGTTTTACCAGTGTGTCGGCCTTTATGCGATAATTGGTAAAATCCCCTTCAACTACCCTTACTAAGGGAATCAAAACAGGTGATAGACAATAAAAGTAACAAAGTGCCTAACACTTTGTTCTCAGTGCCGCAATCCATATGTCATGACAAGAGCGTGGCGGAGGAGAGTTTGCATCAGCCATGTGAGTGGTTGTGCTACGGTGATAACTAACGGCTAGCTGTCACACCCCAGCAATACACTCAGATAACTTAGTTCAGTCGACATAACTTCAGTTATTGGCAACTTTTTGGAAACCATTTGCTACACAAACCTTTCTACAACAGCGAAACCGAGCAGTAAAGCAGGCAATCAAGCAAAACACAAACCAAACCATCTAGCTTAGGGGATTGTGGGCCGGGGGGGACAACAGCAAATATGAATATATACAGGATGTAAATATTTAACGCGTTTACGCAATCAATATGAACGCTGTAATTTTAAAAAATTCACACAATTGAATGTGTGACCAACTTCAGTTGGTAGTTCCTGTTAGTAGCGTTAAAAACACTACTCGTGAAAAGAGACTGGTTTGTCTAGCGTGAAATGCAGCGAAATTGGACAAGCTTCTGAAAGGAAATCCTATATTTGCAAAAAGTTGCGAGATTGACAAGACTTAAGTATCTGTGTGTATTGCTGGTGTGAACCAGATATCGACGTAGCACATCCCACTTTGACTTACCACTTGATGGGCCAAACACACGGCTGATGCAACTCTCCTCCTCCGCCACGCTCTTTGCCAAGACGGAAGTATAGCGCAACTAAGAACCAACTGTCCGCACTTTGCTATATCATTTTGTACACCCTGTTTTGATTCCTAGAAAGGGCAGTTGGAGGATTTTTACCATTATTCGCATAAAGGCCCGACACTTCCCCTGGTAAAACAAACCTGTAAAACCACTACGGCCCGCCTTGAGAACCACCCACCAAAACCTGAAGTTTTCCTGAAATTCAATGTCCTACAGAATATTAATCACGAAACATAGAAGACATAATTTCCAAAAGAATTTGAGATCACGACATTTGTGCTTTAAATAAGAATGCAGCGTATTATTATAAAACCTTCATTAGAATAATACAAAAACTAAACACCTCTACAAGGACAGATAATAAAATAACCAATAACAATGTGAGAACAACACATGTTTCACAATCAATAAGTCAAAAACTAAGGGAAAAAAAATATTAAAAAGTCCTCTCAACGCCTAAAAGTCAAAAAAATACTACACAACTGCTCAGAACTCAAAGTACTCTTTTTTTTTGTTTTTTGTTTTTCAAGTAAGCAAAAATTTAAAAACACAACTGTTGTGGTTTGTTCTGTTGATTTGTTCACAACATTCACATTTGTGCAAGCATTGTCAATGCAAACTAAAATGTAGGTACCATTAGCTTTAATTCAGTAGAGTTTGGTTGACCTTTGGAGGAGACACCGGGAGAGAACGTGAAGACAAACAATACCGCACATGCAAACAGCTGGGGATTGGTTCTGGTCCGCAATCGGTACATGACCCCGTTATGGCTGCGCGTTCGCGAGCTGTGTCAAAGCGCCCACAGTTTTCTCCCAGTTCAACCGGAGGACTTGAATCCCGTTTCGAGTATGTACAGCAACATCCCCGCGGTCACACATTTCACAGAAATCACATTTTCAAGAAAAGTTGAGAATTCGCGATCCACAGAAAATTACCATCCCCTGGTTACCCCCTGATCATTTCATTGTAAGAGAAATTTACCAATGAAGAGAATTGTCCAAAAAGCATAAACAGACTTGGTCCGCTTTCCCGGCCTCGAAGATAAGATGCACACAGCGCTCCCCAGCTCTGAAGAAGAAAAGAGGGAATCTTTCCTGGCTTCAATGTGTTAAAGGACGTTTAAACTCATTGTGTTCATGACCAGCAATTGAATTTCTGACATATTGCATTAAGTGTGAGTGTAGAAATCAAACACCTTAAAAAAAAAACAAAAAACAATTTGTGACCGTTTATAAGATGATTAAAATCGATAGATTCGACGACATGAAAGAAAAGATAAAAAAGTTTGCGATAATCGAGAGTTTAACCATGACCTTACATGGCCGCATAATCCTAATTAAAAAAGAAATTGTAAGGTCAGTGAGATAAGACATACAGATAAAAAAGATAAACCATATAAAATATTGTTTACATTAATAGAAAAAGCTGCGTAAGAACCCAATCCTCTACTTCCATGCTATAAAAATTGTTTTTTTCCAGTGCTCAAATGATTTAGCCTGGATCACTAAAGTGGTCTCGATGTCCTGCGCCCGAGTCTGATCTAGCCAGAGCCTGAATCACATACAACTGATTTGGCTTCTTCCAGTCTTGTGTTTGATACCTCCTTTTGAGAGACAAAACTTTTTGTCCCTCTGTGTTTCAGTCTGATCATGGATTTTGTTCTCCTGTGTTTCAGTCTGATCATTGGGTTTGGTCCTCTGTTTACAGTCTGATCATGGGTTTTGTTCCTCTGTGTTTCAGTCTGATCATGGGTTTGGTTCCCTCGTGTTTCAGTCTGATCATGTTTTTGGTTCCTTCTGTGTTTCAGTCTGATCATGGGTTTTGTTCCACTGTGTTTTGCAGTCTGATCATCATGGTTTGGTTCCTTCTGTGTTTTTCAGTCTGATCATAGGGTTGGTTCCACTTGTATCAGTCTGAACATAGGTTTGGTTCCTCTGAGTTTCAGTCAGATCATGGTTTTGGTTCCTGCTGTGTTTCAGCTGATCATTGGGTTTGGTTCCTCTGTGTTACATGTCCTGAATCATTGTTTTTTGTTCCTCAGTTTTCAGTCTGATCATCGGGTTTGGTTCCCGTGTTTCAGTCGATCATGGGTTTTGGTTCCTCTGTGTTTTCAGTTCTGATCATGGGAATTTGGTTTCCTCTGTGTTTCAGTCTGATCATGGATATGGGTTCCCTCTGAGTTTTCAGTCTGATCATGGGTTTGGATTCCTCTGTGTTTCAGTCTGATTGTGGGTTTTGTTCCCTGTGTTTCAGTCTGATCATTGGTTTGGTTCCTCTGTTTTTCAGTCTGATTGTGGTTTTGTTCTCTGAGTTTCAGTCTGATTGTGGTTTGTTCCTCTGTGTTTCAGTCTCTTGTGGGATTTGTTCCTACTAGTGTTTCAGTCTGATCATGGGTTTTTGGACAAAGGCAAACAGAGAAGAAACTTCAGAAGAGGAAGCAGAGAGGACTTCCTACTAGGCGCTTCAGCAAAGTCTGATGGGAGGATTACCTTCCTCTTGGAGAGACACCACCATCACCGGTCTGTTCACTCATGTCACAGTAGCAAGACGTGGTTATTTATCTGTGCCAAAATGCCTGCTGTGGTATCACTTGTCTCAGGGAACTTGAGAAAAGTAAAGATATAAAAGGAAGAGTATTGAGTTACTTTACAAAAAGACAAACATTTGAACTGACACAACTACTGTTTTACTAATACTACTAACAAATAACTGCTACTAATACTACTTAATAACTGATATTACTGCCCACAAAAAAAGCAACACAAGTGACCGTGAAAAGGTGCAGAAGGTAGAATGTAGTGAGTGAGGGATCCACAATATTTACTTTTTAAAAAGTTAAGTAAACATTTTTGTCAGTAAATAAGTGCTAAACTACTTAAAAGTAAAAGTCGTTACTTAAATAAAGGCAGTGGAAATTAGTTTTATTATTCTAGATACTTCCGAGAACTAATGACTGCAATAAACCGCTCTTGTGTCGCAGGTGATCCAGAGATTAAAACCGTTCGACCTTCCACCAAAAGCGATCTGCGATCAAATTCTTTTCAAGAAAAAAACGGAACTCTTCCAGCTGATGGAGCAGGACAACGATCCGGAGAATCCCCTGCTTTATCTCTACCAAACATTCCCAAGACGAGCCTTCAGGAAGTACTACAGTGACCAAGAGCGGAGGTGAGATGAAACGCGCAACAGTTAGGCTGTGTCACCGAGCTAAATGGGCCTAGGGGCTGTGTGCCCGCTGCAACTGGGGCTACTTGCTCTGTTGCTGCAACTGACTCGCCTGGTGGCGAAGAGAAGGGGAAAGTATACATGTGTAAATAGATGTGTTACTATTTCAGAACAAAGTCCTTACATCGAATACATCAAACAAACTCATGTTCGTCACCACAGAGTAAGTTCCGTTCCCTCCCCATGCAGAGAGACACCATGTGGAACCTGAAGCTCCTGAGGATGCTCCTAGGTCCGCACGGGGGCCTCCTGAGGCCACAAGGAGGCTTCCGCTGATGAGGCCCCTGATGACTCCAGGTCAGAGTGTGTGTTGACAGTGTTTTGTTTGTGTGTGTGTGTGGTGGTGTGGGTGTGTGTTGTTTGGTGTAGGAAACTCGTCCAGAGCTTCTGATCTTTGTGCAGAGTCAGGTGATGGCTCCTCTGCTCGTTCACTTAGTACGCAAACAGCAGGAGGTCAAACACTGAGGATGATAAACTGTTTGTCAACAGTATAATGATGTGAATTCTTTCATCATGTAAAGTTTTACACAGATCTTTCTCCAAAGTCCCCAGAGCCTCTTTTTGACTGCTCTCCTCCCCTCAAAAACCTGCAAGTTTTCCCCCCCCCCCCCAGGAAAAAAATCCCCAAAAGATTTTGATTTCCACCAGAAATTGTTTAAAAGTGATCCACAAACTTTGTACCTTTACTCACTTTAATAAGTGCTACTGCTAGCAGTCCCAAGACAGTCCAGGACCAGCACCTGTTGGTTGCCAAAAGTCAATAACGCAACAATTAGTTTTACTTTAGAATTAACTCTAGGATCTCGCCTTTAGATGCAGAATACAACGTAAAAAATATATTTATCATAAAAATAATGACAGAAAAACTACAGCAAAAACAGGAAAGTCAAAGTTTGAGGAGCAAAGTCTACAGACCTGAGTCTCTACCTTAAAACCTAATTCTCTGGGAGTCCTAAGTGTTACATAACCATATAATAGGAAGATCAATAGTAAACATTTCATCTCATCTGTTACCATTTTTAGTTTTTGGGTTGGCTCTGAACCTAACAGAATGTTAGAATAAAAAGTTAAAGAATACTCCTGAGATTTTGACGCCTCTGTGGTTTGACCTTCTCATTAACCTTGTCCCTGTCCTAGTGACAATCACAGAACCTTCTTTTTAACCTGATCTTTCAAATTCTTTGATTATATGATAGGTTCTGTCTTACAACAGAATATCACTTTCTTTCCACCTTTATCTCAGTGGGCCCCAGGGCAGCTGTGGCTACAGAAGTATTTATGACCTTTTGTGTTTGAGTGACGCCGTTTTTAGAGAGTGGGCTATGTAAAACACCCTGCCATTATTATTATTATTATTATTGTTGTATTTATAAAGATCACCGGTGGGGAATTTCAGAGTATATATAAAGAAAGTCAGGTACCCAGTTTTCAATAAATCCAATATCACATGTCGATCCTATTGCAGACACACTCTTACTTTCTTAGAATGTAAAAGAGGCTTTTGTCCATTTTCAATATTTTCCATACCCAAGTGTCTATTCCTGATGTTATATAATTCCTAAACACACAATAATATAGAAACAGCAGGGACGTGCGTGAGGTTGTGATTGGGGGAGGCCACTGACTTTAAAGTCAGATTTACAATCATAATACACATAAAAATATCATTTAATCACCAATGCAAATGACATCCACAACTTTATATAGCTGTAAAGATAAGATAACCAGCTTCATTTAATAATCTCACAACAAATCTAGCTGCTGACTCTGCCTCCGCATCAAACACAACAACATCTTTAGGAAAGAAGCGCCGGTGCGAGAGACGCGAGGAGGAGAGCGCGAGGAGAGAAGGAGCAGAGAAGACAGAGAGGAGCAGAGAGAACGGAGACGAAGAGAAGAGAACCGGAGACGCGAGGAGAGAGAGACAGCGAGGATAGAGGAGCAGAGAGAGACAGAGAGGAGCATAGAGACGAGACGCGAGTAGCAGAGAGAGACGTAGAACGCGAGAGAGAGAGACGCGAGGAGAGAGGAGCCAGAGAGAGACAGAGAGGAGCAGAGAGACGAGACGCGAGTAGCAGAGAGAACGGAGACAGCGAGAGAGAGAAGACGCGAGGAACATTAACAACTAATTTAAACAAGTTGCAGAACTCTTGAGCATGTTTAATCAGTGTTTTTCGAAAGCACTACTTTGTGCCAGGTATCTGTCAATGTTCCAACATAAAACACAGATTAACAAACTCCTCCCCCGCAGCCCGGACTACACCTCGTAGAGTCCAGTGTTCTCCCAGTCTATATAATTCTTTCTTTGTTTGAAATTCCAATTGAGCAAAAAAAATTCTTCATTCAAATCAAAACCTTTACCCAGCAAAAGAAATAGCATTTTGGCTGATTGTTTGTTAGCAATCGTGGTAATGAACTTTAATGCTCACTATCCCCCTAGCGGTGATGCACAGAATACCCGCCTGCCTCACCCAAGCTTTTTCTTGTGTGTTCACCTACGATCAAAAGACTTAAACAAATATAAAAGTACACACATACGTGCAATACACTACTAAACTCTAAGAGGAGTTTAAAAAATGTTTTAAAGAGAGATATTTGAAACAAATACGTGATTATATCAACTGCACGAGCTGAGTGCACACATACACACACACACGCACTGTGAGGGACGGTCAGGGGTGAGGCACGCAGAGCCGCTGCCTCAACCTCGTCTCTTTGAATAGGAATAACGGGTTTCGGCGATTTTTACTTCAGAAATGATCAAAACTGATGGGAACCGTGCCGAAATACATTAAAAGCATAGACAGAGGATATAAATTATCATTAAAACAAAACTAAATTAAATTATCCAAAAATGGCAGGTGAGGCTCTGCCCTCCCCTGCCTCCCTGACTGCACGTCCCTGAGAAAACATACATATCATTTTTGAGGGGGGACTTAACAAAGAATCAATTCACCAACACAAATTCAATCAAACAGTTCAAACACAGGAAATTAAATTATAACAAACACATGGAGACATTGGTCCTTATGGGAAGAGAACCAATGCCCTTAGAGCTTCTGCATAAGACGAGCAACTCTTAAGACTGGTGGGAGAAACAGTTGAGAAACCTCTGGGAGGCCCACATTGAGGGACAGGATCTGGCACCCGAGAAAGGGACGAAGGGTCTGTAGATTCCCAGGATTGAGGCCTAAGAAATATAGATTCTAAATTGGATTTGATTGATACAGTACTAATTGAATGGACACAGTTACTCTTCTACACGTTTCGTGTACAGTCTCTGATTGATGGATACTCAGTTTGGGGTGAAGTTTGGTGTTCTTGAATGTGATCTTATACTGAACTAACAATAAACAATATTCTGTGTGCTGTCACACAGCTGTCTGCTCTGGACTCCTCAAACTTTCTGCTCTCTCCTCGGGTCATTCTGGTCTCTTCTCTGGTCTCATTCAATGTTTGTTATTAACTGCACTGTTACATCTGTCTCTGTCAGAACAATCCGCACCATTGATTCGTCTGCGCTCAACGTTGGAGAATTCCTCTCGGACCTCTGCTGTCCCCCCTGATGGTTCAGGGTGCCTGACTGTTCTGATGTCCCTTCCTGTTGCCGCCCCTGGTTGTGCAGGTGTAGACTGTGCTGAGGACGTCGCCGCCTTCCTGGTGGTGCAGAAGCTCCTGTGCTGAGGTACTTCTGTCCGCCTCCTGGTGGTGCGGTGCAGACTGTGCGGAGGTCCTCCAGTCCTCGTCTTGACTCGGTTCTGTTGAACTATGACCTTGTCGTCCGAACTTCTACCTCCTGAGCTCTCCACACTTCTGCGTGTCCTCCAGTAGTTTTTATACAGAGCTCCTTATTGAATTTATTAATTTGTTCAAATTTGTATTTTCTATATTTATTTTATGTTCCCAGTTAAAGAAGCTTATACCAGATTTATTTACTAATGCGTTCATCAAAAAAGCGTATTACTACTACAAGTTGTATTAAAAATCTGTAAATTTAATTTGAAACGTGAGCTCACTGATTCATCTTGTGTATGAATTCAGGCCGTAAAAAGTGCTGAGAATAGACTTAGCGTGAACGCCGTCTCCTCCACTCACGAGAAGGACGAGCAGCGCTGTTACAAAGAGGCTGCGCTCACTAGCCTCTACACGCTGCTTAACACAGTAGCAAGTTAGCATAATTGGCTATAACTCCTCCTTGCTGTCACTACAAACACAGCCAAACAGCGCAAACGACACAACAGTGAGGGAAGAGAAAGGGAACAAAAGCGAAAAAATGAACAAAGAAAAAATCAAGCTCGGGTGAAACCATAGCTAGCTTACATCGTATCCTCTAAGAACTTGTCCTATGGGAGAGAACCTGCAGGAGAGTGAGCGCCTCGACTACATTTGGACGCAAAACTAGCGGTAATCTTTCCCAGCTATAATTGGTGTTAGCAGTACGTTGCTTTTGTACCATTTCATCAGTGATTGTTGTACAGCCTACAAGAAGTTGCGCTCATGTTAATGTTAGCGAATGGAATCAGATCGCAATAAAACTAGTGGGCTCCGTGGAATGAAGCGTAGGGGCAATGATAGCCAGTGAGTCGAGTTGAGGGGCGGTTCTAAATATAAACTGAAAAAACCTTGCAAAACGGTTATAGCATCCTTTAAAATAAAAGAAAAAATACAAATTTTAACAGACCTTGACTGTTTTTAATTAAAGTTGTTGTACCTAAATTCAAAAACCACTGATGATAACGATGTAATAAATCCAACAACTATTAGTTCTAATGCTCAAAACATTTGGTACTACACTAGTTTTCCCATCCATTATGCCAGTGATGGGTAGCTGCTTGATTTGTGCAGTGAGCTAATTTTATTGTAATTATTGTATTGTAACGTGTAGCAGTTACAATACAATCAAATACAATACAATTTATTTATTGTATAGCCCTTAAATTCACACAGCAAGTCATCTAGAGAGGCTTAACAAAAGCATTGAAAATCACCCACACAGATCAGAGAAACAACAGATTAAGACAACAAAAAAGAATAAGAACACATGTTGATAAATGTCCATAATTTGTAGAATTTTAAATGAAGAGCTAGCTGGATCACACCACCGACCATTTTGTGTGACACTACTCTACAATAAACTCAACTTCCCTACCAGAAGCTATACACCCTTAAAAATTGTAGCAGCAAGTTACACAATCTTGTCAAAAGTAGCTTGATTTGTAAGTACTACGAAAGCTATTTTAAAAAAACGAACTGCAAATCGATGCAATTTTATTTGAATCAATACAACTCTCCCTTTCAAAAAAAGCCTGAAGTATGTTTAGATATTTATGTTTAATGTTGATTTTGTCATTATTATTAAAAAGTGGTGTTTGTTTGCCGGCTTCTCTGCTCCTGGTGCAGACAGGCCCTTTGTAAGACGCTTATCAGCTGGTTGCATTCTGAACCCTGCCAATCTCTTTTCATGGTTGTACTGTTGTGTGTGTGCGTGAGAGCGTAATCTTTCCACCTACATCTCGTCTCACCTAAAACTTCAAACAAGGTCATATTCTCTAGAACATTTAAGAAAGCCAAGGTCTGCTTCTGAGGTGAAGGCGGTGGAGGGGGCTATGATTGTCTTTCATACAGACTTGAAAATGTAATGGAAGTCCCCAGCTGCATGCCCTTCTTAACACTTTAAATAATATTATAAAAATTATATGTATAGGCCATGTCATCTGAGACCTTCAGAAAGTGTGGGTCCCATATGGCACGGGCCCTGTCATAGACCCCACCATTTAGCCAAAAACGTGTGTGTGAACCACTGTGTATGAGCCCAACAGGAAGTGTAGGCAAGAATGTTGGTCATGCCTACACTTACCTGTTGCTCATACACACGTGGATCAAACACACGTTTTGGCAAAAATGGTGGGGTCCTATGACGGGCCGTGCCATATGGGACCCACCCTTTCTGAAGGACTCAGAGACATGGCTATACATAAAATTTATATAATATATTTAAAAGGTGTACAGCAGTGCAAAGCAGTGGGACTTCCCATTACCTTCTTCAAGTCAGTATGAAATGACATCATAGCCTCACCACCGCCTCACCTCAGACAGACCATGGCTTATCTTAAATGTTCTAGAGAATAGGACCTTGTTTGAAGGTTTTAAGGAGAGAGACCGTAGGTGAAAGATTACCTCTCTCGCACACACACAACAGTACAACCATGAAAAGAAGACTTGCAGGGTTCAATGCAACCAGCAGAAAAGCGTCATCCAAGAGCCGTCTGCACCAGGAGCAGAGAGCCGGCAACACCACTATTAATAATAATGACAAAATCAACCATTAAACATAAATACTAAACATTACTTCAAGCCTTTTTCTGACAGAGAGATGTATTGATCAATAAAAATTGCATCGATTTTGCAGTTCGTTAAAATAGCTTTCGTAACTACAAAAAACCAAATCAAGCTACATTTAAGACAAGATTGTGTAACTAGCTTGCTACATTTTCTAAGGTGGTATACTTCAGTGTAGGGAATTGAGTTTATTGTTAGAGTAGTAGGTCACCACAAAAAGGACTGTGGTAGATTGATCAGCTAGCACACTTTAAAATTCTACAAATTTATGGACATATATCCAACATGTGTTTCTAATTCTTATTTGTGTCTTAACAGTTTATTCTCTGAGCTGTGTGGTGATTTCAAAGCTTTTTTGGTTAAGCCCTCAAAGATGACTGCTGTTTGTGTTTAGGGCTAATACAAAATAAATTGTATTGTATTATTATTGTATTGTAACGGCTACACGTCCTATACAATAACATACAATAAACTTACTCACTGCACAAATCAAGCTGCTTACCCATCACTGGTCAATCATATGGATGTGGAAACTAGTGTTAGTACCAAAAGTTTGAGCCAATAGTACTAACTAGTTTGATGGATAATATTACGATCGTAATCACAGTGGTTTAAATTTAGGTCAACAACTTTACATTAAAAACAGTCCAATAAGTCTGTTAAATATGTATTACTACTTATTTAAAAGGACAATACCCGTTTCTGCAAGGTTTTTTTCATTTATATTTAGCACCGCCCCCAACAAACTCGCTCACAGGCTTCTCTTTCCCCTAACCCGCTCTCAGTCCACGGAGCCACTAGTTTTAATTTGCGATCTGATTCATACCTAAACATTACATAGCGCAACTTCTGTAAGCTGTAAACAAACAATCACTGATGAAATAGGAACAAAAGCAACGCACTGCTAACACAATATATAGCTGAAAGATTACCGCTAGTTTCTGCGTCCAAATGTAGTCCGAGGCGATCACTCACACTGCAGGTCTCTCCCATAGACAAGTTCTCTTCAGAGATACGATGTAAGCTAGCTAAGTCAACCCGAGCATGATTTTTTCTTTTGATCATTTTTTCGCTTAGTTCCCTCTTCTCCTTCCTCACTGTTGTGTCGTTGCGCTGTTGCTGTGTTTTTGTAGTTAACAAGAGGAGTTATAGCAATTATGCTAACATGCTACAGATGGTTTTATCAGCGCTGTAGAGGCAAGAGAGCGCAGCCACTTTGGTAACAGCGCTGCTCGTCCTTCTGTGAGGGAGGAAGCGGGCGTCACGCTACGTCTCTACTCAGCACTTATTACGGCCTAATTCAAACACATAATGAATCAGTGAGGCTCACGTTTTCATTAAAGTACAGAATTTAATACAACTTGTATGTAGTAATACGCATTTTTATAACGCATTCGAAATAAATCTGGTATAGCTTCTTTAACTGGACATAAATCAGATAAAAAGACAAATTTGAACAAATTAATAAAAACATAAGGAGCTCTGTATAAACTACTGGAGGGACACGCAGAAGTGTGAGAGCTCAGGAGGTAAAGTCGGACGACACCAGACATAGTTCAACAGAAACGAGTCAAAGACCGAGGACATGGAAGACCTCCGCACAGTCTCACCTGCACCACAGAGGCACAGATGAACCTCAGCACAGGCGCATCTGCACCACCAAAGGCGGGCAGAACGACCTCAGCACAGTCTACACCTGCACCACCAGGGGGCAAAGAAGGACCTCAGAACAGGTCAGCACTGCACCATCAGGGGCGACAGCAAGAGGTCCGCGAGGAACTTCTACCCAACGTGCGAGCAGACGAATCAATGGTGGTTTTTGTTCGAAAGAGACAGATGTAACAGTGCAATAATACCACAACCATTGAATGAGACCAGAGAGAGAACCAGAATGACCCATAGAGAGCAGAAAGATGAGAGAGACCGGAGGGCAGACCAGCTGGGTGAAGCACACAGAAATATTGTTTATAGTTTAGTTCAGTATAAGATCACATTCAAGAAACCAAAACTTCACCCAAACTAGTATCCTTCAACAGAGACCAGTACAAGAAACGGTAGAAGAGTAACTGTGTCCATCTCAATAGACCGTAATCAATCAAATCCATTTAGAATCTATATTCTCTAGCCTCAATCCTGATCACAGACCCTTCGTCCCTTTCGGAGCAGATCCGACCCCTCAATGTGGGCCTCCCAGAGGTTTTCTCACTTTTCTCACCACCAGTCTTAAGAGTTGCTCGTCTAATGCAGAAGGCTCTAAGGGCATTGTCTTCTTCCCATCAAGGACCAATGTCTCCTGTGTTTGTTATTAAAATTTAAATATCCCCTGTGTTTGAACTGTTTGATTCGCCAATTTGTGTTTGGTGAAATTGACATCTTTGTTAAGTCCCAAAGATAAGTACTGTTTCTCAGGGACGTGCATTCAGGGGAGGCAGGAGGCAGAGCCTCACCTGCAATTAATTGAAACTAATAATCAAAAAAAAAAAAAAAAAAAAAAAATAGTTTTAGTTTAAATCGATAAATTTAAAATCCCACTGTCCTATGCTTAAAGGTAATAATTCGGCACGGTTCCCATCAGTTTTGATCATTTCTGAAGTCAAAAATCGCCGAAATCCCGTTTATTCCTATTCAAAGAGACGAGTTGAGGCAGCGCACCTGCGTGCCTCACGCCCAGACAGCTCCTCACCAGTGTGTTGTGTGTGTCTGAGTGAATCAGCTCGTGCAGTTGATATATCACCGTTTGTTTCAAATATCCTGCTTAAAAACATTTTTTAAACTCCTCATAGTGTTTAGTAGTGTAATGCACTATTGTGTACAATTTTATTTTAGTTTAAGTCTTTTGATCGATAGATGACCCACAAGGAAAAAGCTTGGCGTGAGGCAGGTCGGTATCTGTGCCTCACCAGCTAGGGGTGATAGTGAGCCATAAAGATCATACCAGAGTTTGCTAACAAACAATCACCACAAAATGCATTTCTTTGCTGGAAAATGGATGAATTGAATGAAGATTTTTTTTCTCAATGGACTTTCCAAACAAAGAAAGAATTAATATAGACTGGAGACCACCACGGACTACGAGGTAAGTCCGTGCAGCGGGGAGGAGTTTGTTTAATCGTGTTTTATGATTGAACAGTGACAGATACCGGCAAGTAGTGCTTTTACCGAAAACACTGATTCACAACTGCTCAAGATTTTCAGCAACTTGTTTAAATTATTGTTTAAGTTCTCGCGTCTCTCTCACCTCGCGTCTCCGTCTCTCTCTGCTCCTCGCGTCTCCGTCTCTCTGCTCTCTCTGTCCTCTCTGCTCCTCTCTCCTCGCGACTCACTCTCCTCGCGTCTCCGTCTCTCTCTGCTCCCCGCGTCTCCGTCTCTCTGCTCCTCACTGTCTCTCTCTGCTCCTCCTCCTCGCGTCTTTCTCTCTCCTCGCGTCTCGTCTCTCTCAGCTCCTCGCGCTCCGTCCTCTCTGCTCCTCTCTGTCTCACTCTGCTCCTCTCTCCTCGCGTCTCTCTCTCCGCGCCTCTCTCGCACCTGCGCTCTTAACGATGTTGTTTTTTGATGCAGAGCAGAGTCATGCAGCTAGATTTGTTGTGAGATTATTAAAAGAAGCTGTCTCTTATCTTTACAGTATATAAAGTTTGCTGGATGTCATTGCATTGGTGATTAATGCTATTTTATTGAATAATGATTGTAAATCAGACTTTAAAAGTCAGTGCCACCCAATCACAAACCTCACCGGGCACTACCCTGCTGTTTCTATATCTATTTGTTGTGTTTAGAATTATATAAACAACAGAATAACACCTTGTAGGGAAACTATTGAAAATGGACAAAGCCCTTTATTACATCTAAGAAAGTAAAGAGAGTGTTCATGCAATAGGATCCGACAAGTAATTGGATAATAAAACATGGGGTACCTGACTTTCTATTAAATAATAACTCTGAAATCTCCACCGGAGATCCTTTAAACTCAACAACAATATTAATAATAAAAATGCAGGGTGTATTCATAGCCACTCTCTCAAAAAGCGTCACTCCAACACGACCAAGGTCATAAAATATCTGTAGCCACAGCTGCCCTGGCTCACTGAGATAAGTGAAAGGAAAGTGATCTCATTAAGACAGAACCAATCAATCAAAGATTTTGAAAGATCAGAGTATAACAAAGAATGTTCTGTGATTGTCACATAGGACAAGGGACAGTGGTCAGCAGAGGTCAAACACAGAGGCGTCCAAACTCAGGGTCCTCGTTACTTTTTATCTAACATTCTGAGTTCAGAGCCAAAACCCAAAACACAATAAATGTAACAGATGAGACTGAAGTGTTTACTAGAGATCTTCATAATATGGTTTATTTTAACACTAGACTCCCCAGAGATTTAGTTTTAAGCGTAAGACTCCCGTCTGTAGACTCTTGCTCCTCAAACTTTTGACTTTTCCTGTTTTTTTAGCGTAGTTTTTTTCTGTCATTATTTTTTATGAAATATATTTTTTACGTTGTAAATTCTGCATTAAAAAGGCAGAACTAAGTTAATTCTAAAGTAAAACTAATGTCGCCCGTTTTGAATCATTTTGGCAACCAACAAGGTGCTGGTCCTGGACTGTCCTGACTGCTAGCAGTACACTTATTTAAAATTGATAAAGGTACAAAGTTTGTGGATCACTTTTTAACAAATCTGTGGAAAACAAACTCTTTTTGGGATTTTTTCTGAATTGCAGGTTAATTGAGGGAGAGCAGTCAAAAAGACGGCTCTGGGAGACTTTGGAAGTCCTGTGTATAACTGTTCAGATGAAGAACACACCACATTAATACAGTTTTGACAACAGTTTTATCATCTCAGTGTTTGGACCTCCTGCTGTTTACTAAGTGAAACCAGCAGAGGGAGCCACTCAACCTGACTCTGCACAAAGCTCATAAGCCTCTGACGGTTCCTACACAAACAACACACACACACACACACACACACACACACAAACAAACACTGTCAACACACACTCAGAGCCTGGAGCATCTCAGGGGCCTCCTCAGAAGCCTCCTTGTGAGCCTCAGGAGCCGCCGTGAGACCCAGGAGCCTCCTCAGGAGCCTCAGGATCACATGGTGTCTCTCTGCATGTGGAGGAAGAACGTACTCTGAGGAGACGAACATCGTTCTTGTTTCTGATGTATTCGATAATAAGGACTTTGTCTGAAATAGAAACACAATAGTTACACAAGAAACATTCCTTCTCTTCGCCAACCAGCGAGTCCAGTTGCAGCATCAGAGCAGAGCCCAGTTGCCGCGGTCACACAGCCCCTAGGCCCACTTTAGCTGTGAACACAGCCTAACCTTATGCCGTATCATCTCACACTCCGCACTTGTCACTTTATACCTTCCAGAAGGCTCGTCTTTTGGAATGTTTGGGATAAAGAAAAAGCAGGGGATTCACCGGAACTTGTCCTGCTCCATCAGCCTGGAATTCCGTATTATTTTCAAGAAAAGGAATTTGACATATCGCTTTTGGTGAAAGGCGAACGTTTTTAATCTCTGGATCACCTGCGACACAAGAGCGGTTTATTGCAGTCATAGTTCTAGAAGTATCTAGAATAAAACTATTTCCACTGCCTTTATTTAAGTAACGACTTTTTACTTTAAGTATTAGCACTTAATCTCTGACAAATGATTTAACTTTAACATTTAAAAAGTAAATATGTGGTCCCACACATCACTACATCTACCTTCCTGCACTTTTCTTTTTTTAGTTCTTCACGGCCTGTGTGCTTTTTTTGTGGGCAGTAATATCGAAAGAAGTATTAGTAGCAGTTATAGTAGTAGTAATCAGCAGTAGTTGTAGTAGTTCAAATGTTGTCCCTTTTTGTAAAGTAACACAATACTCCATCCTTTTATCATCTTTAACTTTCTCAAGTCCCTGAGCAAAGTGATACCGACAGCAGCCTTTTGGCACAGATAAAAAACCACGTCATGCTACTGAGACCAGAGTGAACAGACCGGTGATGGTGGTGTCCTCTCCAGGAGAAGGTAACACCTCCATCATACTTTCCGCTGAAGCGCAGTAAACGTCCCTCTCTGCTTCCTCTTCAGAAGATCTTCCACTTTGGCCTTTGTCCAAAACCCATGATTCAGACTGAAACACAGAGGAACAAAACCCCCAACAGACTGAAACACAGAGGAACAAAACCCACAATCAACTGAAACACAGAGGACCAAAACCCACAATCAACTGAAACACAGAGGAACCAAACCAAGATCAGACTGAAACACAGAGGAACAAAACCCACAATCAGACTGAAACCCAAGAGGGAACCAAACCCATGATCTGACTGAAACAACAGAGGAACCAAACCATGAACATACAGAAACACAGAGGAACCAAACCCATGATCAACTGAACCACAGAGGAACCAACCCATGATCAGACAGAAACACAGAGGAACCAAACCCAAGATCAACAGCAAACACAGAGAAACTAAACCCATGACAGACTGAAACACAGAGAACCAACCCAGATCAGACTGAAACACAGAGGAACCAAACCATGATCAGACTGAAACACAGAGGAACCAAACCCATGCTCAGACTGAAACAACAGAGGAACCAACCCATGATCAACTGAAACACAGAGAACCAAACCCATGAATCACTGCAACACAGAGGAACAAAACCCATGATCAACAAGAACACAGAGGAACCCCAAACCCATGATCAACTGAAACACAGAGGAACCAAACCCATGATCAGACCAGAAAACACAGAGGAACAAAACCCATGATCAGACGAAACACAGAGGAACAACCATGATCAGACTGAAACACAGAGGAACAAAACCCATGAACAACTGAAACACAGAGGGAACACATGTTTGTCTCAAAAGGAGGTATTCATACACAAGACTGGAAGAAGCCAAAATCAGTAGTATTTGATTCAGGCTCTGGCTAAGATTCAGCCACGGGCGCAGACTCATAGCACCACTTAGTGATCCAGGGCTAAATCTTTTGAGCATCTGGGAAAAAAAACAATTTATAGCAAAGAATTAAGTAAGTGGTTTCATACGAGCTTTGTCTATAATGAAAACCATATTTTCATATGCGTCTATACTTTTTATCTGTATGTCTTATAACAACACAGACCAACAATAATCTTTTTAATTAGGATAAAGACGCATGAATGTCATGTTAACTCGCGATATCGCACCATTTTTTAATCTATTCTTTATGTCCCGTCGAATCAACATTTTAATCATCTTATAACGTCACAAAATGTTTTTTGTTTTTTTAAGTGTTAGATTTCACACTCACACGTAATGCAAAATGCATACAATTGCAATGCAGTCATAACACAGAACGTTTAACGTCTTTAACCATTGAGCCAGGAAAGCATTCCCTCATTTCTACGTCGAGAGCTGGGAGCGCTGT
The DNA here is from genome assembly GCA_964034765.1 of Knipowitschia caucasica. Taxonomy (NCBI): domain Eukaryota; kingdom Metazoa; phylum Chordata; class Actinopteri; order Gobiiformes; family Gobiidae; genus Knipowitschia; species Knipowitschia caucasica. The sequence continues at coordinate 36,381,952 of OZ035829.1, read as the reverse complement.
TAGCATCTCTACCTTCGAGGCCGGGAAAGCGGACCGTACTGTTTATCTTTTTTAGACCAATTCTCTTCATGGTAAATTACTCTAGACCAATGAAAAGCATCAGGGAAAACCAGAATGAAAATTTTCTGTGATCCGCGAATTCCAACTTTCTTGAAAATGTCATTTCTGGAAATGTTGGACCGCGGATGTTTTGCTGACATACACGAACGGGATTCAAGTCCCTCCGAACATGACCTCGGAGAACCTAGTGGCCGCTTTGACAACATCTCAGCGAACGCGCACCTAACGGGTCATGTACGATTGCGTACAGAACCATCCCCAGCTTGTTGACATGTGCGGTTAATTGTTTGGACTTCCCGTCTCTCCCGGTGTCTCCTCCCAAAGGACAACCAAAACTCACTAGAATCAAGCTCAGTACCTAACATTTTTGTTTGCATTGACAATGCATGCACAAAAGTGAAATGTTGATGAAAAACTCCAAGAAAAAGGAAAAGGAAAGGGGGGACAAACCACAACAGTTGTGTATTTATAATTTTGCTTCCTTGAAAAAACAAAAAACAAAAAAGAGTCCTGAGAGTAATTATTTGACTTTTTAGGGCTGAGAGAGGACATTTTAAATATTTTTTTCCGACATAGTTTTTGAACATATTGTATTGAGAAACCTGAGTTTTGATTCTCCACAGTGTTTTTGTTATTTTATTATCTGTCCTTTGTAATAAGTTTTTATTTTTGTATTATTCTAGACTGAAGGTTTTATAATAATAACGCCTGTCATTCTTAATTAAAGCCACAATGTCAGCTCACAATTCTTTTGGAATTATGTTACTATGTTTCGAGATAATCATTCTGTAGACATGATTTCAGAAAACTTCAGGTTTTGGAGGGTGTTCTCCAAGTCGGCCGTAGTTTACAGGTATGTTTTACCAGTGTGAGTCCGCCTTTTATGCGATAATTGGGTAAAAATCCCGTTCAACTACCCTTTCTAAGGGATCAAAACAGGTGATATAGACAATAAAGTAACAAAGACCTAACACTTTGTTCTCAGTTGCGCAATCATATGTCTTGACAAGAGCGAGGCGGAGGAGTGTTTTTTGCTTCAGCCATGTGTAGTGGATGTCTACGGTGATACCTCACGCTAGCTCACACCCCAGCTTACACTCAGAAAACTTTAGTGTCATTCCATAACTTCAGTTATGGCAACTTTTTGAAACCAGTTGCTAGACAAACCTTTCTTTCACAGCGACCGAGAGCCGGTAACAGGCTAACAAGCAACAACACAAACCCAAACACTAAGCGTCATGGATTGTGGGGCGGGGGCGACAACAATAATATGAATAAATACAATGTAAATATTTAACAGCGTTTACGCAAATCAATATGAAACGCTGTAATTTTAAAAAAATCACACTATAGATATGTTGACCAACTTCAGTTGTAGTTCCTGTAAGAAGCGTAAAAACACTACTGTTGAAAAGAGACTGGTTTGTCTAGCGTGAAATGCCGAAATGACAAGCTTCAGAAGGAAAGCCTAAGTTGCAAAAAAGTTGCTATGAATTGACAAGACTTAAGTTATCTGAGTGTATAGCTGGTTGAACAAGTTATCGCCGAAGACACATCCACTTTGACTTACCACTTGATGCCAAACACACGGCTGATGCCAACTCTCCTCCTTCCGCCACTCTCTTGCCAAGACTGATGTAGAAAGCGCAACAAAGAACCAACTTTCCGGCACTTTGCTATTTCATTTTGTAATCCACCCCTGTTTTATGATTCCCTATAAAGGGCAGTGAAGGGGTTTTTTACCATTATCGCATAATAGGCCCGACACCCCAGGTAAAACATACCAGTAAAACCTAACGCCGACTTGAGAACCACCCTCCAAAAACCTGAAGTTTTCCTGAAATTCAATGTCTAGCAGAATGATTATCACGAAACATAGAAACATAATGCATAAGAATTTGAGAGCTGACATTGTGGCTTTAAAATAAGAATGCAGCGTATTATTATACAACCTTCAGTAAGAATACTATCAAAAATAAACAACTTCACAAAGGACAGATTAATAAAATAACCAAAAACAATGTGAGACAACACATGTTCTCATACAATAATCAAAAACTATGTGGAAAAAAATATTTAAAAAGTCCCTCTCACCCATAAAAAGTCAAATAATTACTCACAGGACTCTTTTTTTTGTTTTTTGTTTTTTCAAGTAAGCAACATTTTAAAAAACACAACTGTTGTGGATTGTTCTGTTGGATTTGTCACTAACAATTCACTTTAGTGCATGCAATGTCAATGCAAACAAAAAATGTAGGTACCTGAGCATTTAATCTTGATTTTGTGTCCTTTGGGAGAAGAGACACTAAAACCGGATAGACGGGAAGACAAACAATACCCTCACATGCAACAAGCTGGGGATGGTTCTGTCCGCAATCGTACATGACCCCGTTATGGCTGCGCGGCTCGGCTGAGCTGTTGTCAAAGCGCCACAGATTCATCCCGAGGTCAAACGGAGGAATCGAATCGTTCGATGTATGTACAGTAGCAAACATCCCGCGGTCACACAATTCACAGAAATTACATTTTCAAGAAAAAGTTGGAATTCGCGACCACAGAAAATTTTTCATCCCAGTTTACCCTTATCGCATTTCATTGGTCAGAGAATTTACAATAAGAGAATTGTCAGCAAAAAGAAAACATGACGTGTCCGCTTTCCCGAGACCTCGAGGTAAAATGCACAACAGCGCTCCCAGCACTGAAAGTAGAAGTGGATGAGGGAATCTTTCTGGCTTCAATGGTTAAAGACGTTCAACGTCAGTTTATGACACATTGAATTGTATGACATATTGCATTAAGTGTGAGTGTGAAATCTAACAACTTAAAAAAACAATTTTTTTTTTGTTTTTTTTTTTTAACTTAGTTATTTATTTTTTTTATTTTTTATGATTTTTTATTTTTTTTATCTTTTTATTTTATTTGTGACGTTTATTAAGATGATTAAAAATGATGATTCGACGGACATAAAGAAAGATAAAAAAAGTAGGCGATTAATTCGCGATTAACCATGACCTTCAAGCGCATAATCCTAATTAAAAAATAAATAATTGTTGGTCAGAGATTGATAAAGACATACAGATAAAAAGATATAGACGCATATGCAAATATTGTTTTACATTATAAACTAAAAAGCTCAATGAACCCAATCCGCTACTTCATTGCTATACTGATGTTTTTTTTCCCAGTGCACAAATTATTTTTAGCCCTGGATCACTAAAGTGGTCTCTGAGTCTGCGCCCGAGTCTGAATCTTATCCAGAGCTGAATCACATACAACTGAGTTTGCTTCTTCCAGTCTTGTGTATAATAGCCTCCTTTGAGACAAACCTTTTGTCCTCTGTGTTTCAGTCTGATCAGGGTTGTGTTCCTCTTGTTACGTCTGATCATGGGTTTGGTTCCTCTGTTTTTCAGTCTGACATGGGTTTTGTTCCTCTTGTTTCAGTCTGATCATCGGGTTTGGTTCCTCAGTGTTACATCTGAATCATCTGGTTTTGTTCCTCTGTGTTTCAGTCTGATCATGGTTTTGTTTCCTCTGTGTTTCAGTCTGATCAATGGGTTTTTAGGATCCACTGTGTTTCAGTCTGATCATGGGTTTGGTTCCTCTGTGTTTCAGGTCTGATCATGGTGTTTTGGTCCTCTGTGTTTCAGTCTGATCATGGTTAGGTTCCTCTGTGTTTTCAGTCGTTGATCATGGGTTGGTTCCTCTGTGTTTTCAGTCTGATCATGGGTTTTTGTTCCTCTGTGTTTCAGTCTGATCATGGGTTTTGGTTCCTCTGTGTTTCAGTCTGATCATGGGTTTTGGTTTCCTCTGTGTTTCAGTCTGTCCAAGGGTTTGGTTCCTCTGTGGTTTCATCTGATCATGGTTTGGTTCCTCTGTGTTTCAGTCTGATCATGGGTTTGGTTTCCTCTGTGTTTCAGTCTGAATGTGGGTTTTGTTCCCTGTGTTTCAGTCTGATCATAGGTTTGGTTCCTCTGTGTTTCAGTCTGATGTGGGTTTTGTTCCTCTGTGTTTTCAGTCTGATTTGAGGTTTTGTTCCTCTGTGTTTCAGTCTGATTGTGGGTTTTGTTCCTCTGTGTTTCAGTCTATCATGGGTTTGTGCCAAAGGCCAAAGAAAGAATCTTCTGAAGAGGAAGGCAGAAGAGGGTCGTTCCTCACTGCGCTTCAGCGAAAGTCCCTGATGGAGAGAGTTACCTTCTCCTGAGAGACAGAAACCAACCATCACCGGTCTGTTCACGTCAGGTCTCAGTAGCGAGACGTGGTTATGTATCTGTGCCAAAGGCCAGCAGTCGGTATCACATGTCCCTCAGGGACTGAGAAAAGTAAAGATGATAAAAGGAAGAGTAATTGATTATCTTTACAAAAAACAAACATTTGAACTACTACAAAACTCACTGCTATTACTACTACTATAACCTGCTACTAATACTACTATTACCTGAATTATTGCCCACGAAACAAAACGCACACAGGCCGTGAAGGTGCAGAAGGTAATGTATGATGAGGGACCAACTAATTTACATTTTCAAAGTTAAAGTTCAACATTTGTCATTAAAGAATAAGTGCTAAATACTTAAAAGTAAAAGTCGTACTTAAATAAAGCAGTGGAAATAGTTTTTTATTCAAAATACTTCTAGAAACTAATGACTGCAATAAACCGGCTCTTGTGTCGCAGGTTATCCGAGATAAAACCGTCGACCTTTCACCAAAAGCGATCTGGATCAAATACCTTTTCATGAAATTAATACGAACTTCCAGCTTAGTGGAGCAGGACAACCGTACGGCAGAATCCCCTGCTTTATCATTATTCCCCCAAACATTCCCAAAGACAGCCTCAGAAGTACTACAGGACAAGAGCGAGGTGAGATGATAACGGCATCAGTTAGGCTGATGTACACACCTAAAGTGGCCTAGGGGCTGTGTGACCCGCGGCAAACTGGCTTTCAGCTCTGTTGCTGGCAGTAACAGGGGACTCGTCCTGGTGGCGAAGAAAGAAAGTAGACATGTGTAACATATTGTGTTTCTATTTCCAGAACAAAGTCCTTACATCGAATACAACAGAACAAACTCATGTACAGTCACCACAAGTAAGTTCCTCTTCCTCCACATGCAACGAGATGACATACCATGAGGATCCTGAGGCCCCTGAGGAGCTCCCTGGGTCTCACGGGGCTCCTTAGGCTCACAAGGATGCTTCTGAGCGAGAGCCCCTGAGGATGCACCCAGGCTCAGAGTGTGTGATTGACAGTGTTGTTTGTGTGTGTGTGTGTGTGGGTGTGGGTGTTTGTGTTTGTTTTGTGTAGGAACCGTCAGAGGCTTCTGAGCTTTTGTGCAGATCAGGTGAGTGGCTTCCCTCTGCTGGTCACGTTAGTAACTACATCAGGGAGTCCAAAACAGAGATGATAAACTGTTGTCAACAGTATAAAGTGGTGTGTTCTTTCATCCATGTTAAAGTTTTTACACAAGGACATCCAAAGCTCCCAGAGCCGTCTTTGTTGACTGCTCTCCCTCAAAACCTGCCAATTCCAGAGAAAAAATCCCCAAACAGTTTGTTTTCCACCAGATTTGTTAAAAGTGATCCACAATCTTTTTACCTTTTACTCCACTTTTATAAGTGCTACAGCTAGCAGTGCCAGGACCGTCCAAGGACCAAGCACCTTGTTGGTTGCCAAAGATCCAACGGCTACATTATTTTACTTTAGAATTAACTCAAGATCTCCGCCTTTATAATGCGAATAACAACGTAAAAAATAAATTTTCATAAAAATAATGACAGAAAAAACAACAGCTAAAAACAGGAAAAGTCAAAGTTATGAGGGAGGCAAGAGTCTACAGACTCAGAGTCTCTAAGCATAAAACTAAATCTCTGGGAGAATCCAAGTGTTAAAATAACCAATAATGGAAGATCAATAGTAAAACACTTAAGTCTCATCTGTTAATTTATAGTGTTTGGGTTTGCTCTGAAACCTTCAGAATGTTAGATAAAAAGTTAAAGAAGACCGATTGACGCCTCTGTGTTTTTGAACCTTCTGCATGAACCTGTCCCTTGTCCTAGTGACAATCACAGAACTAACTTTAACCTGATCTTTCAAATCTTTGATTTATACGGTTCTGTCTTACACCAAAGATCACTTTCATTCCTTATCTCAGAGTCCCCAGCAGCTGTAGGGCTACAGTAGTATTTTTATGACCTTTGTGTTTTGGAGTGACGCTTATTGAGAGATGGCTATGTAAAACCCCTGCATTATTATTATTAATTATTAAGTTGTTGTATTATAAAATCTCCGGTGGGGAGATTACAGAGATTTTTAAATAGAGAAAGTCAGGTACCCCCCAGTTTTACTAATCCAATAATCACATTCGGATCCTATTGCATGACACTCTCTTTACTTTCTTAGATGTCAAAGAGGCTTTTTGTCCCATTTTCAATAGTTTCCATACCAAGGTGGTTATTCCCTGATGTTTATATAATTCAAACACCACAATAAGATATAGAAACAGCAGGGACGTGCGGTGATTTTGTGATTGGTGAGGCACTGACTTTAAAAGTCAAGATTTACAATCATTATTCAATAAAATAGCATTTAATCACCAATGCAATACAACCACAAACTTTATATCCTGTAAAGATCAGGAACCACTCTTTAATAACTCTCACAACAAATCTAGCTGCTGACTCTGCTCCGCATCAAACAACATCTTTAAGAAGCGCAGGTGCGAGAGACGCGAGGAGAAGAGACGAGCGAAGAGAGGAGCAGAAGAGAGACAGAGAGGAGCAGAGAGACGAGACGCGAGGAGCAGAGAGAGACCGGAGACGCAGAGAGAGAGACGCGAGGAGAGAGAGCAGAAGAGAGACAGAGAGGAAGCAGAGAGACGGAGACGCGAGGACAGAAGAGACGGAACGCGAGGAGAGAGAGACGCGAGGAGAGAGGAGACAGAGTGAGACAGAGAGGAGCAAGAGACTGAGACCCGCGAGGAGCAGAGAGAGGACGGAGACGCCGAGGGAGAGAGACGCGAGGAACATACACAATAATTTAAACAAGTTTGCAGAACTCTTGAGAGTGTTTGAATCAGTGGTTTTTCGGAAAAGCACTACTTTGCGTATCAGTCAATGTTTCAACATAAAACGAGTCACAGATTATACATACTCCTCCCTCGCACCGGACTAACCTCGTAAGTACAGTGTGGTCCCCACCATCTATTATAAAGTTCTTTCTTTGTTGGAAGATCCAATTGAGAAAAAAAAATCTTCATTCAAATCATCCATTTTCAGCAATAGAAATAGCATTTTGGGCTGATTGTTTGTTAGTCAACTCTGTATGAACTTTATGCTCACTATCACACATCTACCCCTAGCGGTGAGGCACAGATACCGCCTGCCTCACCCAAGCTTATTCTTGTGTTTCATTACGATCAAAAGACTTAAACTTAAATATAAATTGTACACACATAACGTGCAATACCTACTAAACACTAAGAGATTTAAAAAACTGTTTATAAAGCAGGAAATTTGAAACAAACGGTTGATATATCAACTGCACGAGGCTGAGTGCACTCATACACACACACACGACACTGTGAGGGAGCGGTCTGGTGATGCACGCAGGAGCGCTGGCCTCACCTCGTCTCATTGAATAGGACTAACGGATTTCGGCGAATTTGACTTCAGAATGATCAAAACTGAATGGGAAACCGTGCAATATACATTAAAAGCATAGGGACAATGTGGATATAAAATAATATATTTAACTATTAAAATAATAATTAGTTTCCCCGAATAATAGGCAGGTGAGCTCTGCCTCCCCTTCCCTCCCCTGACTGCACCTTCCCTTGAGAAACAGTTACTTACTTGAGACTTAACAAAGAGTCAATTCACCAACACAAATTGGGCTTATCACACAGTTCAAACACAGGAAGAACTTAAATTATAACAAACCCATGGAGACATCTGGTCCTTGATGGGAAGAGACCAATGCCCTTAGAGCCTTCTGCATTATACGAGCAACTCTTAAGACCTGTGGAGAAAAGTGAGGAAACCTCTGGGAAGGCCCACATTTGAGGGACGATCTAGCTCCGAAAGGGACAAGGGTCTGTAGATCAGGTTGAGGCTAGAGCAATATAGATTCTAAATGGGATTTTGATTGATACTGTACTTATTGGAAGATGGACACACAAGATGTTACTCTTCTACACGTTCATGTACTGGTCTCTGATAGATGGATACAGTATGGTGAAGTTTGTTTTCTTGAATGTGATTCATTATACTGAACTAACAGTAACAATATTTCATTCCTGTGTGCATCTGCACAGCTGGCGTCTGCCTCTGGTCTCTCTCATCTTTCTGCTCTCCCATCTCTCGGTCATTCAGTCTCTCCTCTGTCACCATATCAATGGGTTTGATAGTTATTAACTGCACTGGTACAACTGTCTCTTTCACAGAACAAACCACCATTGATATCGTCTGCTCACAACGTTGGAGAAGTTCCTCTCGTACCTCTGCTGCCGCCCCCCGAGGTGCAGGGCTGACTGTTCTGAGTCCTACTGTAGCCCCCTGAGTGTGAGGCAGGTGTAGACTGTTCTGAGAGTCGTTCTGCTGCCGCCTTCTGGTGGTGCAGATGCAGCCTGAGCTGAGGTTCTTCCCTGTCGCCTCCCTTGGTGGTGCAGTGCAAGACTGTGCGGAAGTCCTCCATTCCTCGTCCCTTATTTTTGACCTCGGTTCTGTTTGAAACATGACCAGTGTCGTCCGAACTTTCTACCACCCTGAGCTCTCCACACACTGCAGTGTCCACCAGTAGTTTTATACAGAGCTCCATATTGATTTTTATTAATTTGTTCAAATTGTATTTCTATTTATTTTATGTCCCCATTTAAAGAAGCTATACCAATTTATATTCTAATGATATTCATAAAAAAAGCGTATTACCTACATACCAAGTTGTATTAAAATCTTAATTTAATAGAAAACGTGAGCTCACTGATTCAACTGTTTATGAATTCAGGCTCGGAAAAAGTGCTGAGTCAGAGACTTAGCGTGACGACCCCGCTCACCCTCGCACTCACAGAAGGACAGCAGCGCTGTTACAAAAGGCCTGCGCTCTCTAGCCTCTACAGCGCTGCTAACACAGTAGCCAATTATCAAAATTGGCTATAACTCCCTTGCTGTAACTACAAACACAGCAAACAACAGCGCAAACGACACAACAAGAGGAAGAGAAGAGAACTAAAGCGAAAAATGATCAAAGAAAAAATCAAGCTCGGGTGAACATAGCTCGCTTACATCGAATCCTCTGAAGAGACTTGTCCTAGGGAAGACCTGCAGGTGAGGATCGGCCTCGGACTACATTTGGACGCAAAACTAGCGTAATCATTCAGCTATATATTGTGTTAGCCATGTCGTTGCATTTGTACCATTTCAATCAGTGATTGTAGTACAGCTTACAAGAAGTTGCGCTCAATGTTAATGTTAGCGTATGAAACAGATCGCAAATAAAACTAGGTGTCTCCGATGAATGAGAGCGTAGGGAATTGAGAAGCCTTGACGAGTTGAGGGGCGTGCAAAAAATAAACTGAAAAACCTTGCAGAACCGGTATACTCCTTAAATAAAGAATAAATACAAATTTTAACAGACTTTGACTGTTTTAAAGGTTGTAAGTAGTTGTACCTAAATTCAAACCACTAAGACTAAACGTGTATTAAAATCCATCAAACTAATAGTTCTAATGCTCAAAAACAGACATTTGGTACTAACACTAGTTTTTCACATCCATATTTATGACACCCCAGTGATGGGTAACTGCATGATTTGTGCAGTGAGCCTAATTTTATTGTATTTATTGTATGTAACCGAGTATCACGATTACAATACACTAAAATACAATAACACATTTATTTTGTATAGCCCTAAATCACAACAGCAGACATCTTAAGGGCCCTAAACAAAGCATTGAAACACCAACACAGATCAGAGAATCCAACAGTTAAGAACACAAAAAAGAATATAGAAACATGTTTGATAAATGTCCATAATTTGTAGAATTTAAAGTGTGCTAACAGATCATCACCACAGTCCTTTTGTGGTGACACTACTCTACAATAAACTCAACTTCCCTACACAGAAGCTATACCACCCTTAAAAATGTAGCAAGAAGCTATTACACAATCTTGTCACAAGTAGCTGATTAGTAGTAGCTACGAATAGCTATTTTTTAACAGAACTGCAAATCCGTTGCAAATTTATTATCACTGACAACTCACTGTCAGAAAAAGGCTGAAGTATTTTTAGATATTAGTTTAATGGTATTTTGTCATTATTATTACAAGTGGTGTTTGCCGGCTCTCTGCTCCTGGTGCAGACGCTTCCATGGATTGACGCTATATCAGCTGGTTGCATCTGACCCTGCCAAGATCTCTTTTCAAGGTTAACTGTTGGTGGTGTGTGCGAGAGAGCGTAATCTATCACCCTACAGTCTCTCTCCCTAAAACCTTCAAAACAAGGTCATAATCTCTAGAACATTTAAGAAAGCCATGGTCTGCTTCTGAGGTGAAGCGGTGGAGAGGGCAATGATGTCCTTTCATACAGACTTGAAAAGTAATGGAAGTCCCACTGCTATGCCCTGCTTTACACTTTAAATATATTAATAAATTAATATGTAAAAGCCATGTCTCTGAATCTTCAGAAAGGGTGGTCCCATAAAGGCCGGCCCTTTCAAAGACCCCCCCATTTAGCCAAAACGTGTGTGTGCACCACTGTGTATGACCAACATAAGTGTAGGCATGAATGGTGTCATGGCCTCCACTTCCTGTTGCTCATACACCCTTGGTTCACACACAAGTTTAGGCTAAATGGTGGGGTCCTATGACAGGGCCGAGCCATATGGGACCCACCCTTTCTGAATGACTCAGAGACATGGCTATACATATAAGTTCTATATAATAAAATTTAAAGGTGTAAAGCAAGGGGGGGGGGGTGCAAGCAGTGGGACTTCCCATTACTTTCAAGTCTGATGAAGACATCATAGCCCTCTCCACCGCCTTCACCTCAAAGCCTACCATGGCTTTCTTAGAATGTTCTAGAGAAAATGAAAACCCTTGTTTGAAGGTTTTAGGGAGAGAGACTGATAGTGAAAGATTAACGCTCTCACGCACACACACTACAGTACAACCATGACAAGAGACTTGGCAGGGTTCAGATGCAACCAGCTGAAAAAAGCGTCATCCCAGAGCCTCTGCAACCAGGATCAGAGAGCCGGCAAACACCACTTTTAATAATAATGACAAAATCCCATTAAACATAAATATCTAAACATACTTTCAGCCTTTTTCTGACAGAGAGTTGTATTGAATCCATAAAATTGCATCGATTATGCAGTTCGTTAAAATAGCTATCGTAGCTACTAACAAATCAAGCTACTTTTGACAAGATTGGTAACTTAGCTTGCTACATTTTTAAGGGTGGTATAGCTTCTGTGTAGGGAAGTTGAGTTTTATTGTAAGTAGTGTCACTCACAAAAGGACAGTGGTGATATCCAGCTAGCACACTTTAAATTCTACAAAATATGACATTTATCAACATGTGATCTATATACTTTTTTGTGTCTTAACTGTTGATTCTCTGAATCTGTGTTGGTGAATTCATGCTTTGTAAGCCCTCTATATGACTGCTGTTGTATTTAGGCTAACAAAAATAAATTGTATTGTATTTTATTGATTGATAACGATCTACACGATACCATACAATCAAATACAATAAAATTAGCTCACTGCACAAATCAAGCAGCTTACCCATCACTGGTCAATAAATGGCTGTGAAAACAAGTGATAGTACCAAATGTTTTGAGCAATGAACTAATAGTTTTGATGGATTTTATTACATCGATTATCCATAAGTTGGTTGAAATTTAGGTACAACAACTTTACATTTAAAAACAGTCCAAAGTCTGTTTAAAATTTTGTATTTATTCTTTTATTAAAGGACTATACCCGTTTCTGCAAGGTTTTTTCAGATTTAAATTTAAGCACCGCCCCTCACTCGCCCACAGGCTTCTCATTTCCCCTACGCTCTCATTCCACGGAGCGCACCAAGTTTTTATTTGCGATATGATTCATACGCTAACATTAACATGACTGCAACTCATAAAGCTGTACAACAACTCTGATGACAAGGTACAAAAGCCACGCACTGCTAACACGAATATATAGCGGAACGATTCCCTAGTTTTTTGCGTCCAATGTAGTCCAGGCGATCACTCACCTGCAGTGTCCCCCATAGACAAGTCTCTTCCACAGGATACGATGTAAGCCGATTTTTTTCTATGTCACCCGAGCTTGATTTTTCTTTGATCATTTTTTCGCTTTAGTTCCCTACTTCTCTTCCTCACTGTGTTGTCGATTGCGCTGTTTTGCTGTGTTTTTAGTTACAGCAAGAATTATAGCCAATTTGCTCAACATGCATACTGTGTTTAGCCACGCTTAGAGCAAAGAGAGGGCAGCCTCTTTGTAACAGCGCTGCTCTCTTCTGTGTGGAGAGAGCGAGCGTCACGCTAAGTCCCCTCTACTCACACTTTTTACGGCCGGAAATCATGACACAAGATGAATCCGTGGAGCTCACGTTTCAATTAAATTACCGATTTTAATACAACTAGTATGTCGTAATACGCATTTTTAGACTCATTAGAAAATAAATCTGGTATAGCTTCTTTAACTGGGACATAAATAAATAGAAATACAAATTTGAACAAATTAATAAAAATCAGAAAAGGAGCTCTGTATAAACTACTGGGAGGACACAGCAGAAGTGTGAGAGCTCAGGGAGGTAGAAGTCGGACGACACAGATCATAGTTCAACAGAACCGAGTCAAAGACCGAGGACTGGAGGACCCTCCGCACGTTGCACTGCACCACCAGGGAGGCGAACAGAAGAACCACAGCACAGTCTGCATCTGCACCACCGAAGGCGGCAAACTACCTCAGCACAGTCTACACCTGCACCACGCAGGGAACAGAAAGACCTCAAACAGACACACCTGCACCATCAGGGGCCGACAGCAGAGGACCAGAGGAACTTCTTCCAACGTGAGAGCAGACGAAATCAATGGTGTTATGTTCGAAAGAACAGATGTAACAGTGCAGTTTAATAACACAACCATTGAATGAGACCAGCAGAAGACCCAGAATGACCCAGAGAGAGCTGAAAGATGAGAGAGGACCAGAGGCAGACCACGTGTGCAGCTCACAGAATATGTTATTGTTAGTTCAGTATAAGATCACATCAAGAAAACCAAAACTTCACCCAAACTAGTATCCACAATCAGAGACCAATACAAGAAACGTGTTAGAAGCGTAACTGTGTCCATCTCAATAGTACAGTATCAATCAAATCCAATTTAGAATCTAAATTTCTGTAGCCTCAATCCTGGTATCAACAGACCCTTCGTCCCTTTCGGTACAGATCCGTCCCTCAATGTGCTCCTAGGAGGTTCTCACTTTTCACCCACCAGACCTTAAGAGATGCTCGTCTATGCAGAAGGCTCTAAGGGCATTGTCTCATCCATCAGGACGCAATTGTCTCCATGTGTTTGTTATAATTTTAATTTCTCTGTGTTTGTGAACTGTTTTGATTCGCCAATTTGTGGTTGGTGAATTGACATCTTTGATAAAGTCCTAAAAAGATAAGTAATGTTTCTCAGGACTGCATTCAGGGAGCAGGGAGGACAGAGCCCACTGCCATTATTGGGAAACTAATAATTATTATTAGTTATAAATATATAAGTTATACTCCACTGTCCTATGCTTTAATGTATATTCGCACGTTCCCATCAGTTATGATCATTTCCTGAGTCAAAATCGCCGAAATCCCGATATTCTAATACAAAGAGACGAGGTGAGGCTGCGCTCCTGCGTGCCTCACCCCAGACCGCTCCCCACAGAGTTGTGTGTGTGTGTCTGAGTGCACTCAGCTCGTGCAGTTGATATATCAACCGTATGTTTCAAATATCCTGCTTTAAAAACATTTTTTAAACCTCTTATTGTTTAGTAAGTGTAATTGCACGTATGTAGTACAATTAGTATATAGTAAAAGTCCTTTTGACGTAGATGAACACACAAGAAAAGCTTGCGTGAGGCAGGCGTATCTGTGCCTCACCGCAAGGGTGATAGTGAGCATAAAGTTCATACCAGAGTTGCTAAACAACAATCAGCCCCAAAATGCTATTACTTTTGCTGGAAAAATGGATGATTTGAATGAAGATTTTTTTTCTCAATTGGACTTCAACAAAGAAAGAATTAATAAAGACTGGGAGACACCACTGTACTTACGAGGTTCGTCCGCTGCGGGAGGAGTTTGTTATCTGTGTTTTATGTTGAACAATGACGAGTACCGGCAAAGTAAGTGCTTTCCGTAAACACTGATTCAAACACTGCTCAAGAGTTTCTGCAACTTGTTTTAAATTAAGTTTATGTTCCTCGCGTCACTCTCTCCTCGCGTCTCCGTCTCGTCCTCTGCTCCTCGAGCACGTATCTCTGCTCCTCTCGGTCTCTCTCTGCTCTCTCTCCTCGCGTCTCGCTCTCCTCGCGTCTCCGTCACTCACTGCTCCTCGCGTCTCCGTCTCTCTGCTCCTCTCTGTCCTCTCTGCTCCTCTCGGTCCTCCGTCTCTCTCTCATCAGCGTCTCCCGGTCACTCTCTGCTCCTCGCTCACCCGTCTCTCTGCTCTCTGCTCCCTCTCTGTCTACGTCTCTGGCTTCCTCTCTCTCGCTCGCTCCTCTCTCCTCGCAGTCTCTCGCACCTGCGCTTCTTAAAGATGTTGTTTGATGCGGGACAGAGTCAGCATGCTAGATTTTGTGTGAGTTATTAAAAGAAGCTGGTTCTCTTATCTTTACCGATATACTAAAGTTTGTGGAATGTCATTGCATTGGGTGATTAAATGCTATTTTATTGAATAATTATTGTAAATCAGACTTTTAAAGTCGAGTGCCTCCCATCACACCTCACCGCACTCCTGCTGTTTCTAAAATCTATTTTGTTTTAGAATTATATAAACATCAGGAATAACACCTTTGGTAAGAAACTATTGAAAATGGACAAAAGCCTCTTTACATCTAAGAAAGTAAGAGAGTGTCCATGCACTAGGATCCGACATGTGATATTGGATTATTAAAACTGGGGTACCTGACTTTTCATTAATATAATAACTCTGCAATCTCCCCACCGGAGATCTTTATATACACAACTAAATAATAATAATAATAATGCAGGGGTTTTACATAGCCACTCTCTCAAAAAGGCGTCACTCCAAACACAAAGGTCAAAAATACTAACTGAGCCAATGCTGCCACTGGGGCACACTGAGATAATTGAAAGAAAGTGATCTTCTGTGTAAGACAGAACCCTATAAATCAAAGATTTGAAAAGATCAGTAAAGAAGTTCTGTTCTTGTCCTAGACAAGGGACAGTTCATGCAGAAAGATCCAAACCACAGAGGCTCAAACTCAGGGTCCTTCTATAACTTTTATTCTAACATATCTGAAGTCAGGGGGGGGCAAGGGAGCCAAACCCAAACACTATAAATGTAACAGATGAGACTGAAGTTTTTTAACTATTGATCTTACCAATTATATGGTTATTTTAACACAAGGACTCCCAGAGATTTAGTTTTAAGCCGTAGAGACTCACCTCATTAGACTCTTGCCCTCATACCTTTTGACTTTCCTGTTTTTTAGCTGTATTTTTCTGTCATATTTTTATGAAATATATTTTTACGTTGTAATTCTGCATTAAAAAGGCAGAACTAGAGTTAATTCCTAAAGTAAAACTAATGTAGCCGTTTTGATCATTTGGCAACCAACAGGTGCTGTTCCTGACTGGTTCCTGTACTGCTATCAGTATCACTTAATAAAAGTGAGTATAGGTACAAAGTTTGTGGATCACTTTTAACAAATCATGGTGGAAAACAAACTCTTTGGGATTTTTTCCTGAATTGCCAGGTTATTGAGGAGAGAATCAAAAAGACGGCTCATGGCGACTTGGAAGTCCTGTGTAAAACTTTAACATGATGAAGAACACACCACATTAATACAGTTGACAACATTTATCACTCAGTGTTTGACCCTCCTGTCGGTAGTACTAAGTGACCAGCAGAGGGAGCCACACACCTGACACTGCACAAAGCACAGAAAGCCTATGAGAGTTCCTACACAAACAACACACACACACACACACACACCACACACACAAACAAACACTGACACACACACTCTGAGCCAGACAACCTCAGGTGCCTCCTCAAAGCCTCCTTGTGAGCCCTCAGGAGCCCCCGTGAGACCCAGGAGCCTCATCAGGAGCCTCAGGATCCACATGGTGTCTCTCTGCATGTGGAGGAACTTACTCGTGGTGACGACATGAGTTTTTCTGATGTAAAATCGATGAAAGGACTTATTGTTCTGAAATAGAAACACTATATTTAACACAGTATACTTTCCTTCTCTTCGCCACCAGGCAGACCAGTTCAGCACAGAGCAGAAAGCCCATTGCCGAGTCACACACCCCTAAGGCCCACTTTAGCTGTGAACACAGCCTAAACCTGATGCGTATCATCACACCTCCCGCTCTTTACACTGTAGTACATCCTGAAGGCCTCTTCTTTGGGAATGTTTGGTAAAGCGAAAAGCGGGATGTCTCCGAACGTAGTCCTGCTCCATCAGCTGGAAGTTCCAATTATATCATGAAAAGGAATTTGATCCAGATCGCTTTTGTGAAAGGTTCGAACCGTATTAATCTCTATCACCTGCGCCACAAAGCGGTTTATAGCAGTCAATAGTTCTAGAAGTACATCTAGAATTAAAACTATTTCCACTGCCTTATATTTAGAAACGACTTTTACATTTAAGTATTTAGGCACTTATTCGACTGACAAATGATTCACTTTAACTTTTAAAAAAGTAAATAAAGTGGTCCCTCACTCACTACATCTACCTTCTGCACCTTCACGGCCTGTGTGCTTTTTTTGTGGCAGACTATCAGGTACTATAAGTATTAGTAGCAGTTAAGTAGTGATAATAGCATAAGTTGTAGTAGTTTCAAATGTTTGTCTTTTAGTAAAGTAACTCAATTCTCTTCCTTTTATCATCTGTACAATCTCAAGTCCTGAGACAAGTGATACCGACACAGGCCTTTTTGCAAGATAAATAAAACCACGTCTTGCTACTGAGAACCTGAGTGAACCAGACGGTGGATGGTGTGTTCCTCGTCCATGGAGAAGGTAACTCCTCCCTCAGCATTTCCGCTGAAGCGCAGTAGGAACTTCCCTCTCTGCTCCTCTTCAGAAGATCTTCTCTTTGCCTTTGTCACAAAATCCATGATCAGTACTGAAACACGAGGAACAAAACCCACAATCAGACTGAAACACATAGGAAAAAAACCCACAATCAACTGAAACACAGAGGAACAAAACTCACCACAATCAGACTAAACACAGATGAACACCAAACCCATGAACAGACGAAACACAGAGGAACAAACCCACAAACAGACAGAAACACAGAGGAACCAAAACCCTGATCAGACTGAAACACAGAGAACCAAACCCATGATCAGACGGAAACACAGAGGAACCAAACCAAGATCAGACTGAAACACAGAGGAACCAAACCCATGATCAGAACTGAAACACAGAGGAACCAAACCATGAGCAACTGAAACACAGAGGACCAAAACCCATGATCAGACTGAAACACAGAGGAGAACCACACCCCATGATCAGACTGAAACACAGAGGAACCAAAACCCATGATCAGCTGAAACACAGAAGGAACCAAACCCATGATCAGACTGAAACACAGAGGAACCAAACCCCTATCAGACTGAAACACGAGGAACCAAACCCATGATCAGGACTGAAACACAGATAGAACAAAACCCATGATCAGACTGAAACACCAGAGGAACCAAACCATGATCCGACTGAAAACACAGAGGACGACCAAACCCATGATCAGACTGAAACACAGAGGAACAAAACCCATGATCAGACTGAAACACAGAGGACCCAAACCCATGATAACCAGAAACACAGAGGAACTAACCCAAGGAACAGACTGAAAACTCAGAGGGACAAAAGTTTTTGTCTCAAAGGAGGTATTCATACCCAAGACTGGAAGAAGCCAAAATCATATGTATGTATTCAGGCTCTGGCTAAGATTTCAGACCGGCGCAGACTCAGAGACCACAATTAGTGATCCAGGGCTAAATCCATTTGAGCACAGGGAAAAAAAACAATTTATACAATGAGTAGAGGATTGGTCAAACTACTTTTTCTATAATGTAACAATATTATCATATGCGTCTATATCTTTTTATCTGAATTCTTTATCATCACTGACCAACATTATCTTTTTTAATTAGGATTATGCCATGAAGGGCATGGGTAACTCGCGATTAATCGCAACTTTTTTATCTATTCTTTATTGTCCGTCTGAATCATCATTTTAATCTCTAAAACGTCACAAATTGTATTTTGTTTTTTTTAGAGTTTAGATTTCACACTCACTCAGAATGCAAAATGTCAAACAATTCAAAGGCGTCATAACACAAAGTTAACGTCGTTAACAATGAAGCCAGGAAAGCATTCCTCATTTCTACTTCAGCAGTCTGGGAGCGCTGTTTGTGCATTCTACCTTCGAGGCCGGAAAGCGACTCGTCTGTTTTATCTTTTTTTGACCAATCTCTTCATGGTAAATTCTCTTGACCAATAAAAGCATCCAGGTAAACCAGGGATGAAAATTTTCTGTGGATCCGCGAATTCCACTTTTTCGTGAAAATGCATTTCTGTGAAATGTTGTGGAACGCGGATTTGCTGTACATACTCGAAATACGGGATTCAAGTCCTACATTCTGACCCGGAGAAACTGTGGCCGCTTTGACACAGCTCAGCGAACGCAGCAGCCAAATCGGGTCATGGACCGATTGCGGACATAACATCCCCAGCTGTTGCATGTGCGGGTATTGTTTGTCTTCCCTCTCCCCGTGTCTCCTCCCAAAGACAACCAAAACTCACAGAAATAAAGCTCAGGTACCTACATTTTTGTTTGCATTGACAATGCAAGACAAAATGAAATGTTGTGAACAAATCCAACAGAACAAACCCACAACAGTTGTGTTTTTTAAAAATTGCTTACTTAGAAAAAAACAAAAAACTAAAAAGAGTCCAGTGAGTAAATTAATGACATTTAGGCTGAGAGAGGCTTTTAAATATTTTTTTCCACTATTTTTTTGACTTATTGTATTGATAAACATGTGTTTGTTCCCACATTGTTTTGGTTATTTTATTAATCTGTCCTTTGTAGAAGTTGTTTATTTTTGTATTATTCCTACTGAAGGTTTATAATAATAGCTGCATACTTATTTTATAGCCACAAATGTCAGCTCTCAAATTCTATTGGAATTATGTATTCTGTTTCGAGATAATCCATTCTGTAGAACATTGAATTTCAGGAAAAACTTCAGGTTTTGGAGGAGGTTCTCCATGTCGGCCGTAGTTTTTACAGTTATGTTAACTCAGTGTGTCGGGCCTTTATGCATAATTGGTAAAAATCCCCTCAACTACCCGTTCTAAGATCAAAACAGGGTGATAGACAATAAAGTAACAAAGTGCCTAACACTTTGTTTCTCAGTTGCGCAATCCATAGTCTTGACAAGAGCGTGGCGGAGGAGAGTTTGCATCAGCCATGTGTAGTGGATGTGCTACGGTGATAAACTAACGCATAGCTCACAACCCCCCAATCAACACTCAGATAACTTTAGTTCATCGACATAACTTCAGTTATGGCAACTTTTTGAAACCAGTTGCTAGACAAACTTTCTTTCAACAGCGACCGAAGCAGTAACAGCTAACAAGCAAAACACAAACCAAACACTATCGAAGCGGATTGTGGGCGGGGGGACAACACAATATGACTATATACAATGTAAAGATATAAGGAGCGTTTACGCAAATCAATAGAACCTGTAATTTTAAAAAATCACACTATTGATATTAGTGAGCCCAACTCAGTTGTAGTTACCTTTATTAGACGTTAATACCAATACTGGTGAAAAGAGACTGTTGTCTTAGCGTGAAATGCCGAAAGGACTAGCTTCAGAAGGAAAGCCTAGTAGCAAAAAGTTTGCTAGATTGACAAGAATAAGTTAACTGTGTGTATGCTGTGTTGAACCAGTTTATCGCCGTACACATCACTTGACTTACCACTTGATGGCCAAACACACCCAACGCTGATGCCAACTCTCCTCCTCCGCCACGCCTCATTGCCAAACAAGATGATAGCGAAACTAAGAACCAACTGTCCGGCACTTTGCTTTTTCATTTTTTTGTATCACCCTGTTATGATTCCCTAAAAGGGCAGTAAGAAGGGAATTTTTACCAATTATCGCATAAAGGCCCGACACCCCTGGTAAAACAACCGTAAAACCTGAACGGCCGACTTGAGAACCCACCCTCCAAAACCTGAAGTTTTATCCTGAAATTCAATGTCTACAGAATGATTATCTCGAAACATAGAACATAATTCAAAAGAATTTGAGAGCTGACATTTGTTGGCTATTAAATAAGAATGCATCGTATTATTAAACCTTCAGAGAATAAAACAAAAATAAACAACTTCTACAAAGGACAGAATAATAAAATAACCCAAAACAATGTGAGAACAACAACATGTTTTCTCATACAATAAGTCAAAAACTATGTGGAAAAAAATAATTTAAAAAGTCCCACTCTCACCCTAAAAGTCAAATAATTACTCACCAGACTCTTTTTTTGTTTCACATTTTGTATTTCAAGTAAGCAAAATTTTAAAAAACACAACTGTTGTGGTTTGTTCTGTTGGATTTGTCACAACATTTCACTTTTGTGCCATGCATTGTCCAATGCAAACAAAAATGTCGGTACCTGAGCTTAATTCTGTGAGTTTTGGTTGTCCTTGGGAAGACACCGGGAGAGACGGGGAAGACAAACAATACCCGCACATGCAACAAGCCAGGGATGGTTCTGTCCGCAATCGGTACATGACCCCCCCCGTATTAATTTTTTATATATTTTTAATGTTAAGGCGCGCGTTATCGCAGAAGCTGTGTCAAAGCGGACACAGTTTCTCCCGAGGTCAGAACGGAGGACTTGAATCCCGGTCGATTTAATGTAAACCGCAAACATCCCGCGGCCTCACACCCAATAAAGAAAAAACCTACACGCCACATTACACAGAAAATGGACTTATCAAGAAAAAGTTGGAATTCGCGGGTTCCACCAGAAAATTCAATCACCGGTTTTACCCTGAAGCTTTATTGGTCAAAGAATTTCAACCAAAAGAGATATTGGACCAAAAAAGAAAAATCAGACATGTCCCGCTTTCCGGGCCTCCAAGGTAGAAAAGCAACAAACAACAGCGCTCCCAGCACTGAGTAGAATGAGGAATGCTTTCCTGCTTCAATGGTTAAAGACGTTAAAAACGTTCAGTGATTATGACAGCATTGAATAGGATGACATTTTGCATTAAGAGTGAGTGTGAAATCTAACACTTAAAAAAACAACAAAACAATTGTGACAAGTTAATTAAGATGATTAAAATGAAGATTCGACGGAGCATAAAGAATAAGAATAAAAAAGTTGCGATTAATCGCTGAGTTAACCATGACCATCATGGCGCATAATCCTAATTAAAAAAGATAATTGTTGGTCCAGTGATGAAAAAGACATACAGATAAAAAGATATAGAACATATACAATATTGTTTACATTATAGAAAAAGCTCGTATGAACCCAATTCCTCTACTCATTGCTATAAATTGGTTTTTTTCCCAGTGCTCAAATTGATTTAGAGCCCTGGATCACTAAGTGGTCTCTGAGACTGCGCCCGAGTCAGAATCATATCCAGAGCCCCTGAATCACATACTATGATTTTGCTTCTTCCGAGTCTGTGTATGAATACCATCCTTTTGAGACAAACTTTTGTCCCTCTGTGTTTCAGTCTGAGCATGGGTTTTGTTCCTCTGTGTTGCAGTCTGATCATGGGTTTGGTTCCTCTGTGTTTTCAGTCTGGATCATAGGGTTTTTGTTCCTCTGTGTTTTCAGTCTGATCAAGGGTTTGGGTTCCCCTCTTTGGTTTCAGTCTGATCATGGGTTTTGGTTCCTCGTGGTTTCAAGTCTGATCATGGGTTATGTTCTCTGTGGTTTCAGTCTGATCATGGGTTGGATCCTCTGTGTTTCAGACTGATCATGGTTTGGTTCCTCTGTGTTTTCAGTCTGATCAAGGGTTTGGTTCCTCTGTGTTTCAGTCGATCATGGGATTGGTACCTCTGTGATTCATCGATCATTGGGTTTGGTCCTCTGTGTTTCAGCTGATCATGGGTTTTGTTCCACTGTGTATTCAGTCTGATACATAGGGTTTGGTTCCATCTGTGTTTCAGTCTGATCATGGTTTGTTCCTCCAGTGTTTCAGTCTGATCATGAGGTTTGTTTCCTCTGTGTTTTCAGTCAGTCAGATCATGGTATTGGTTCCTCTGTGTTTCAGTCTGATCATGGTTTGGTTCCTCTGTGTGTTCATCTGATTGTGGTTTTGTTCCTCTGTGTTTCAGTCATGCTCATGGCTTTGGTTCCTCTTGTGTTTTCA
The DNA here is from genome assembly GCA_964034765.1 of Knipowitschia caucasica. Taxonomy (NCBI): domain Eukaryota; kingdom Metazoa; phylum Chordata; class Actinopteri; order Gobiiformes; family Gobiidae; genus Knipowitschia; species Knipowitschia caucasica. Next base: position 36,359,244 of record OZ035829.1, on the reverse strand, counting down.
GTCTGATTGTGGGTTATTGTTCCTCTGTTTTCAGGTCTGATGTGGGTTTGTCTCCTCTGTGTTTTTTCAGTCGATTGTTGGGTTTAGTTCCTCTGTGTTTCAGTCTGATCATGGTTTTTGTGATCTAAGGCCAAAGAGAAGAAATCTTCCTGAAGATGAAGCAGAGAGGGACTTCCTACTGCGCTTCAGCGAAAGTACTGATGGAGGAGTTACCTCTCCCTGGATAGACACCACCAATCCCCGGTCTGTTCACCAAATCAGGTCTCAGTAGCAAGACGTGGATATTTATCTGTGCAAAAGGCCTGCAGTCGGTATCACACTGGTCTCAGGGACTTGAGAAAAGTAAAGTTGAAAAAAGGAAGAGTATTGAGTTAACTTAACAAAAAGATCAAACCATTTATTGAACTACTACAAACTAACTGCTATTACTACTACTATAACTGCTACTAAACTACTATTACTAGATATACTGCCCACAAAAAAAAGCACACAGCGTGAAGGTGCAGAAGTAGATTAGTGAGTGAGGACCACATATTTACTTTTTAAAAGTTATAGTTAAACATTGTCCAGTAGAATAAGTGCCTAATACTTAAAAGTAAAGTCGTTACTATAAAATAAAGGCAGTGGAAATAGTTTTATTTCTCGATATCTTCTAGAACTATGACTGCAATAAACCGCTCTGAGTCGCAGGTGATCCAAGATGATAAAACCGATCAGACCTTTTCACCAAAAGCGATCTGGAACAAATTCCCTTTTCATTAAATAAACGGAACTTCCAGCTGAATGGAGCAGGACAACGTTCGGAGAAATCCCCTGCATTATCTTATCCAAACATTCCCAAGAAGACATGCCTTCAGGAAGTACTACAGTGACATAGAGCGAGGTGAGATGATACGGCATCAGGTTAGGCTGTGTTCCCAGCTAAAGTGGGCCTAGGCTGTGTGACCGCGCAGACTGGGCTTCTTGCCTGTTGCTTAGCAACTGGGACTCCGCCTGGTGGCGAAGAGAAGGAAAGTATACATGTGTAAATACTATTGTTTCAAAATTCAGACAAAGTCCTTACATCGAATACATCAGAACAAAAACTCATGTTCGACACACCGACAGAGTTAAGTTACCTCCACATGCAAGAGACACCATGGAGGGATCCTTAGGCTTCCTGAGAGCTCCTGGTCTCACGGGCTCCTGAGGCTCACAGGATGCTTCTGAGGAGGCCCCTGAGGATGCCCAGGCTCGAGTGTGGGTTGACAGTGTTTTGTTTGTGTTGTGTGTGGTGATGTGTGTGTGTGTTGTTTGTGTAGGAACTCGTCAGAGGCTTCGAACTTTGTGCAGAGTCAGGTGAGTGCTCCTCTGCTGGTCACTTTAGTACTCAAACAGCAGAGGTCAAACACTGAGATGATAAACTGTTGTCACAGTATTAATTGTGTGTTCTTCATCATCGTTAAAGTTTTTACACAGGACTTCCAAAGTCTCCCAGTAGCCGTCTTTTTGACAGCTCTCCCCCCCCCCTCAATAACCCCTGCAATTCAGGAAACAATCCCCCAAAAGAGTTTGTTTTCCCACCAGATTTGTTAAAAAGGGACCACAAACTTTGTACCTTTACACACTTTTAATAGTGCTACGCTCAGCCGTTCCAGGACCAGTCCAGGACCAGCACCTATGAGTTTGGTATGCCAAAAGATCAAAACGGCTACCTAGTTTTTTACTTTAGAATTATCTCTAGTACTCGCCTTTATAATGCAGAATTACAACGTAACAAAATATATTATCATAAAATAATGACAGAAAAACTACAGCTCAAAACAGACAGTCAAAGTTATGAGGAGCAAGAGTCCTAGCCGACGACTGATGTCTCTAAGCTTAAAAACTAAATCTCTGGGGGTCCTAGTGTTTAAATAACATTATAAGGAAGATCAATAGTAAACACTTCAGTCTCAATCTGTTACATGTATAAGTGTTTAGGTTTGGCTCTCGAACCTCAGAATGTTTAGAATAAAAGTTAAAGAAGACCCTGAGTTTGTCGCCTCTGTGGTTTGAAACTTTCGCATGACCCTGTCCCTTGTCCAGTGACAATCACAGAACCTCTTAAACCTGATCTTTCAATCAATGATTTATAGGGTTCTGTCTTAACACAGAAGATCACTTTCTTTCCACTTACCTCAGTGTGCCCCAGCGCATCTGTGGCTAACAGTAGTATTTTAGACCTTTGTGTTTTGGAGTGGACGCCTTTTGAGAGAGTGGCTATGTAAAACCCCTGTAAAAAAAGCAATAATAATGGTATTATTATTATAGTTGTTGTATTAATAAAGAACTCCGTGGGGGAGATTACAGAGTTATTCTATAAACGAAAGTCAGGTACCCCCCAGTTTTATAATCAATATCACATGTCGGATCCTATTTGCATTACACTCACTTTACTTTCGTAGATGTAAAAGAGGCTTTTGTCCATTTTCCCAATAGTTTTCCATACCCAAGGTGTTTATCCGATGTTTATATAATTCTCTAATAAACCAACAATAGATATAGAAAAAAAACCCCAGCAGGGACGTGCGGTGAGGTTTTGGTGATTGGAGAGCACTGGACTTTAAAAGTCAGATTTACAATCATTTCATTCAAATAAAAAATACATATAATCACCAATGCAATGACATCCACAAACTTTATAACCTGAAAAGATAAGAGAACCAGCTCTCTTTAATAACACACAACTAATCTAGCTGCTGACTCTGCACCGCATCATACACACTTTTAAAAGCGCAGGTGCGAGAGAACGTCCGAGGAGAGAGAGACGCGAGGAGATAGGAGCAGAGAGAGACAGAGAGGAGCAGAGAGACGGAGACGCGGTAGCAGAGAAGACGGAGACCGAGAGAGAGAGACGCGAGGAGGAGGAGGCAGAGAGAGACAGAGAGGACAAGAGAACGAGACGCAGGACAGAGAGAGACGAGACGCCGAGGAGAGAGAGACTCGAGGAAGAGAGAGCAGAGAGAACAAGAGAGAGCAAGAGACGGAGACCGAGAAAAACGGTTTTTACGCGTTGATAGTGAGCGCGGGAGAAGGTCGCCTGTTACACTCTGTGTGCCTGGACTGAGAAACAGGTGATGGTGATGTCAGATGGTGATGAGACTGGGATGAAGTTAGCAGGAATCAACGGGAGAAACTGCTGAAGTCCCATGGATAGCTTTCTTTTCCCTGCGTAAAAATCCAATAAAACAAGCGATAATTATTATAAAAAACTAAACGGCTCTCATTTAGTGTCTATCAAAGGAGAAATGTGTCTTGGGACAGGTCCACATGCTTTACATAGACACGCATACATTTGTATACACCACAGAATTTATCAAATAGACCTAATAAGACGCATAGTACGTTGCTAAAAAACTGCTTCAATGTCGATTTTGGATACGCGCTAGTGATATTTACGCACAATTAGCCTTATCCCATCACTTTGCTTCAGTATTTACAATCCAAAACGTCACATCCTCAAACTGCCAGTAAAGCACTTCTCACAGCCGTACCAATCCATCCATTCGTTCTCCAGTCCAAACCCGGTCTCCAACGGGACAACGCGAGCCAATAATGACCTACCGTGCACCACGAATTTGAGCCGAGCCATCTTCCCCGCCACAGCCGAGACCAGAAGCGACAACAGGACGAGCGATTTCATGCTTGTAAATAGCGTTGTCTTCTCGCGTCCTCCTTGTTCCAAAAAAAATATTTAAAGCAGCGATCGTCGTGCGTTTTGTTCTCCTCTTGGGACGTCAACCCCTAAAATCCACACACACACACGCAGACCTCACAGACCAGACCAGCGCGCTGCCTCTGCCTCTGCCTCTGACACCTCCTTCTCTCTCCAGTCTCCTCTCTGGACGCACGCCTGGGTTTCGGATGGAGAGAGTGAGAGGAGGGAGGAGGGAGGAGAGGGAGAGAGGAGGAGGGAGAGCGTGCGTTTTGGATGATGGGGGAGTGAAGTGTGTAGGAGCGAGAGGCCAGGACGCACGGCGGAGGAGCAGACGGTGAGACGAGAGAGCTCAGACCGAGGCGCACATGTCAGACCTGTTGCCGAGGAGAATGATGGAGGATTTGGCGCTAATTGTCTCGCGCCTCCGAGTCCGGTTTTGATTGTTCTTTTGGTTAGGCCTGTTCTGAACCGATCTATCCACGCAGCTGTTTGTATTGACGGAAGATGATGGATAATTATAATGGATTTTACTGAAAGGATAAAACACAGAGAGAGAGAGAGGTCTTGGTTTCTTTATTACGCTAAAGTCAGAGATTTTATTTTGTTTTAGTAAATAGTTTTTGCACTGGCTTTCTGTGGCTCAGAGCTCTCTCCATGGCCTCGCACCAAAGTACATCTGTGATATGTTAGTGCCATCTGGACCAACTCTGAGGAGCACAGGGACTGGTCTCCTACTGGGACTCTGAGGAGCACAGGGACTGGCCTCCTACTGGGACTCTGAGGAGCACAGGGACTGGCCTCCCGCTGGGACTCTGAGGAGCACAGGGACTGGCCTCCTGCTGGGACTCTAAGGAGCACAGGGACCGGCCTTCTGCTGGTCCCAGAGTCAGGACTAAACATGAGAAGGCAGCGTTTCAGATTTGTGCAGCTAAAATCCTGAACAGTCTTCCTGAAAATGTGAGACAGGCTTCTTCTCCAGGTTAAAACAGTTTCGCTGCAACGACTTAAGGATTTTATCTCTGTTATTTTTATTGTAGTGTGATACTGCAAGTTGCCTTGAGTATGAACTGTGCTATATACAATTAAAATTGCTTCACATTAATCTATGTCAGACTCTTGGACCCCTCGACACGTCCGGCCCGTCAGTCTCCTTCCCTGCTGTTACCATAGCAATACCAGTGTTAGCCATAGCATTAGCCTCCACAATGTTTTGACTCCTGTCTTTACTTTCCATTAAAAAGAGCATCTCCCACAGCTCTGAGCGGAGAGACCAGGCGCCAGCTCAGCACATCTGAAGCTAGCTGCTGATCCCCGCAGACTCCGGGGCAGTATTGAGGCTCATTGATTGGATGGATTCCACAGCTGCGCTCTGATTGGCTGCAGGAAGGCCATAAACGCCCCTTTGTGATCGGACTCTGATTCATGACGACTGAGAGTGAGACTAATTGGACTACCGCACTTTGTGTTCATTTTAAGCGCTTAATAAATCACATTTGATGCATTGATTGATATGAAGCGTGTCCAAAAAACTGCAGTTTAAAACCAAAACATTATTATTAAAACTATTATTAATAATTAAAAGTCCAGGACCAGTGTTAAAGCCAACAGGGTTAGAGCTCTAGGATTAGGACTAGGACTAGGACTAGGACTGGGACTGGGTCTAGAATTTGGGCTAGCACAAGGATTAGGACTAGGACTAGGATAAGAACTAGGACAAGGACTAGGACTAGGACAAGAACTGGGACTGGGACTGGGACTAGGACCAGGACTGGGACTGGGACTAGGACCAGGACTGGGACTGGGACTAGGACCAGGACTAGGACGAGGACTGGGACCAGCAATAGGACTATAAGACTAGAACTAAGATTAGAACAAGGACGAGGACTAGGACAAGGACTTGGATTTGGACTAGGACTAGGACTAGAACTAGGATTAGAACTAGTACGCGGACTAAGACGAGGATTAGAATTTGGACAAGGACTAGTCTAGGATCAAACTTTGCATGTCTAATCTACTTTAACATTGATGCAGGACTCTTAAATACTTAGTTCTAAAAACTTTAAAGGCGACTCTGGATTATTGAGTAAAAAAACCACATATTTTTCCTCAGTGTGAACAAGCCTTTAGTCTGGGATTAGACCTGGACTGGTCTGGTCTGCAGCAGCGACTCTGGGCCGAAGCCAAACACATTAATTTAGTGTCGCTGAGACCGAGGCAGAGGCTGAAGAAGCAAAGGTACAAGTTCAATCTTCAGACGACTTTGTTAACGCACAAACTGTGATGTAGTTTTATCACAACAACTGCAAATGGAAACATCAGGCAAGTTTTTTTGTGTAGCACAGTTCATACACACAGAGACACGAAGGATCAACAAAACCATAAAGACACAGTCACACAAGGCAAGAAAATAATAAATAATCACAGCACATTAGAAAGAGTAAAGACACAGTCCTTCAGTTGTGTTTTTAACCTGAGTTTGGACTTTGTCAGAGAAGAAGCCTGTCTCACATCTTCAGGAAGACTGCTCTAGATTTTAGCTGCATGAATCTGATTCTGTCTCATCATAGTCCTGACTCTGGGACCAGCAGGAGGCCAGTCCCTGTGCTCCTGTCATATGGTACAAACATGTCACAGATGTACTTTGAGGCGATGGAGAGACTTGTAACAATCAAAGCTGATTTAAAATCTATTCTCTGACCTACAGGTGCAGAGACCTGAGACCAGGACTAGGTTCTAGTCCGGACTAATGTGATGGTACTTCCTGGTTCTAGTCAGGGCTAATGTGATGGTACTTCCTGGTTCTAGTCAGGACTAATGTGATGGTACTTCCTGGTTCTAGTCAGGACTAATGTGATGGTACTTCCTGGTTCTAGTCAGGGCTAATGTGATGGTACTTCCTGGTTCTAGTCAGGACTAATGTGATGGTACTTCCTGGTTCTAGTCAGGGCTAATGTGATGGTACTTCCTGGTTCTAGTCAGGGCTAATGTGATGGTACTTCCTGGTTCTAGTCAGGGCTAATGTGATGGTACTTCCTGGTTCTAGTCAGGACTAATGTGATGGTACTTCCTGGTTCTAGTCAGGACTAATGTGATGGTACTTCCTGGTTCTAGTCAGGACTAATGTGATGGTAGTCCGGACTAATTTGAGGCTTCTTCCTGGTTAGTCCTGGTACTTCCTGGTTTTTGTCCGGACTCGAGCTGCAGTGTTTTGAATATACTGTTTTACGAGTGGTTTGGAGAGACCCGTGAGCAGCTGTTACAGTCTGACCTGCTGCGTTAGAATCTACAACTCTGCTTTAGACCCTGATGTTTGATTATAACAATGTTTTTATTAAGATTGTAGCAGGCTTCTGATGTTACTGATGTGGCTTTTCAAATCTGAGTCTGAGTCCAGCGAAAACACAAGGGGTCCAAAACATACAACACAGAGTAAACCAGAGCAGTCAGGATCCACGGGAAAATAATGTAAAAAGCAAAGAGTTTAAGGTCCGAGGCACGAGAGACTTAACTTAAAAACCCTTTATTGTTGCCGTAGCGACGTATTTTTACCAATCTCTGGTCTGGTCTTTTTAAAGTCTAAGTCTGAGTCCATTTGGATTTGATAAAAACCACAAAAACCATTAATCAACAATCAACAGTTTTAAAGTATTTTGATCATAACTTCCCTTTGACACATGTGACTGTCCTCTGGGACTCACAGGGACCATGCTCCTGGGAATCACAGGGACCATGCTCCTGGGAATCACAGGGACCATGCTCCTGGGAATCACAGGGACCATGCTCCTGGGACTCAAAGGGACCATGCTCCTGGGAATCACAGGGACCATGCTCCTCGGACTCACAGGGACCATGCTCCTCGGACTCACAGGGACCATGCTCCTGGGGCTCACAGGGACCATGCGTCTGGGACTCACAGGGACCATGCTCCTCGGACTCACAGGGACCATGCTCCTGGGGCTCACAGGGACCATGCTCCTGGGACTCACAGGGACCATGCTCCTGGGACTCACAGGGACCATATGCTTCTGGGACTCACAGGGACCATGCTCCTGGGACTCACAGGGACCATGCTCCTGGGACTCAAAGGGACCATGCTCCTGGGAATCACAGGGACCATGCTCCTCGGACTCACAGGGACCATGCTCCTGGGGCTCACAGGGACCATGCGTCTGGGACTCACAGGGACCATGCTCCTGGGACTCACAGGGACCATACCCTGGGACTCACAGGGACCATGCTCCTGGGACTCACAGGGACAATGCTCCTGGGACTCACAGGGACCATGCTCCTCGGACTCACAGGGACCATGCTCCTTGGGTTCACAGGGACCATACTTCTGGGACTCACAGGGACCATGCTCCTGGGACTCACAGGGACCATACCCTGGGACTCACAGGGACCATGCTCCTGGGACTCACAGGGACAATGCTCCTGGGACTCACAGGGACAATGCTCCTGCGACTCACAGGGACAATGCTCCTGCGACTCACAGGGACCATGCTCTTGGGACTCACAGGGACCATGCTCCTTCAACTCACAGGGACCATGCTCCTGCGACTCAAAGGGACCATGCTCCTGGGACTCACAGGGACCATACCCTGGGACTCACAGGGACCATACCCTGGGACTCACAGGGACCATGCTCCTGGGACTCACAGGGACCATATCCTGGGACTCACAGGGACCATGCTCTTGGGACTCACAGGGACCGTACTCCTGGGACTAACAGGGACCATACCCTGGGACTCACAGGGACCATGCTCCTGGGACTCACAGGGACCATGCTCCTGGGACTCACAGGGACCATACCCTGGGACTCACAGGGACCATACCCTGGGACTCACAGGGACCATGCCCCTGGGACTCACAGGGACCATATCCTGGGACTCACAGGGACCATGCTCCTGGGACTCATAGGGACCATACCCTGGGACTCACAGGGACCATACCCTGGGACTCACAGGGACCATACCCTGGGACTCACAGGGACCATTCTCCTGGGACTCACAGGGACCATACCCTGGGACTCACAGGGACCATGCTCCTGGGAATCACAGGGACCATGCTCCTGGGAATCACAGGGACCATGCTCCTGGGAATCACAGGGACCATGCTCCTGGGACTCAAAGGGACCATGCTCCTGGGAATCACAGGGACCATGCTCCTCGGACTCACAGGGACCATGCTCCTCGGACTCACAGGGACCATGCTCCTGGGGCTCACAGGGACCATGCGTCTGGGACTCACAGGGACCATGCTCCTCGGACTCACAGGGACCATGCTCCTGGGGCTCACAGGGACCATGCTCCTGGGACTCACAGGGACCATGCTCCTGGGACTCACAGGGACCATATGCTTCTGGGACTCACAGGGACCATGCTCCTGGGACTCACAGGGACCATGCTCCTGGGACTCAAAGGGACCATGCTCCTGGGAATCACAGGGACCATGCTCCTCGGACTCACAGGGACCATGCTCCTGGGGCTCACAGGGACCATGCGTCTGGGACTCACAGGGACCATGCTCCTGGGACTCACAGGGACCATACCCTGGGACTCACAGGGACCATGCTCCTGGGACTCACAGGGACAATGCTCCTGGGACTCACAGGGACCATGCTCCTCGGACTCACAGGGACCATGCTCCTTGGGTTCACAGGGACCATACTTCTGGGACTCACAGGGACCATGCTCCTGGGACTCACAGGGACCATACCCTGGGACTCACAGGGACCATGCTCCTGGGACTCACAGGGACAATGCTCCTGGGACTCACAGGGACAATGCTCCTGCGACTCACAGGGACAATGCTCCTGCGACTCACAGGGACCATGCTCTTGGGACTCACAGGGACCATGCTCCTTCAACTCACAGGGACCATGCTCCTGCGACTCAAAGGGACCATGCTCCTGGGACTCACAGGGACCATACCCTGGGACTCACAGGGACCATACCCTGGGACTCACAGGGACCATGCTCCTGGGACTCACAGGGACCATATCCTGGGACTCACAGGGACCATGCTCTTGGGACTCACAGGGACCGTACTCCTGGGACTAACAGGGACCATACCCTGGGACTCACAGGGACCATGCTCCTGGGACTCACAGGGACCATGCTCCTGGGACTCACAGGGACCATACCCTGGGACTCACAGGGACCATACCCTGGGACTCACAGGGACCATGCCCCTGGGACTCACAGGGACCATATCCTGGGACTCACAGGGACCATGCTCCTGGGACTCATAGGGACCATACCCTGGGACTCACAGGGACCATACCCTGGGACTCACAGGGACCATACCCTGGGACTCACAGGGACCATTCTCCTGGGACTCACAGGGACCATACCCTGGGACTCACAGGGACCATACCCTGGGACTCACAGGGACCATGCTCCTGGGACTCATAGGGACCATACCCTGGGACTCACAGGGACCATACCCTGGGACTCACAGGGACCATGCCCCTGGGACTCACAGGGACCATGCTCCTGGGACAATGCTCTTGGGACTCACAAGGACCATACTCCTGGGACTCACAGGGACCATACCCTGGGACTCACAGGGACCATACTCCTAAGACTCACAGGGACCATACCCTGGGACTCACCAGGGACCATGTTCCTGGGACTCACAGGGACCATGCTCCTGGGACTCACAGGGACCATACCCTGGGACTCACAGGGACCATGCTCCTGGGAATCACAGGGACCATGCTCGTCGGACTCACAGGGACCATGCTCCTGGGGCTCACAGGGACCATGCTTCTGGGACTCACAGGGACCATGCTCCTCGGACTCACAAGGACCATGCTCCTGGGACTCACAGGGACCATACCCTGGGACTCACAGGGACCATGCTCCTGTGACTCACAGGTACCATGCTCCTGGTACTCACAGGTACCATGCTCCTGGTACTCACAGGGACCATGCTCCTGGGACTCATAGGGACCATGCCCTGGGACTCACAGGGACCATGCTCCTGGGACTCACAGGGACCATACCCCTAAGACTCACAGGGACCATACCCTGGGACTCACAGGGACCATGCTCCTGGGACTCACAGGTACCATGCTCCTGGGAATCACAGGGACCATGCTTCTGGGACTCACAGGGACCATGCTCCTCGGACTCACAGGGACCATACTTCTGGGACTCACAGGGACCATGCTCCTCGGACTCACAGGGACCATGCTCCTGTGGCTCACAGGGACCATGCTTCTGGGACTCACAGGGACCATACCCTGGGACTCACAGGGACCATACCCTGGGACTCACAGGGACCATGCTCCTGTGAACCATACCCTAGGACTCACAGGGACCATGCTCCTGGGACTCATAGGGACCATGCCCTGGGACTCACAGGGACCATGCTCCTGGGACTCACAGGGACCATACTCCTAAGACTCACAGGGACCATACCCTGGGACTCACAGGGACCATACTCCTAAGACTCACAGGGACCATACCCTGGGACTCACAGGGACCATGCTCCTGCGACTCACGGGACCATGCTCCTGGGACTCACAGGGACCATGCTCCTGGGACTCACAGGGACCATGCTCCTGGGACTCACAAGGACCATGCTCTTGGGACTCACAGGGACCATGCTCCTCCTGGTCTCATCTCAGTCACAGCTGATACTGGATATCTACATGTTTTTAATGGGAAGTCTGACACAGAGCAGCTGCAGGAGACTGTCTTCTGTCGTCTCTCTCTCTCTCTCTCTCTCTCTCTCTCTCTCTCTGTCTCTCTCTTTCTCTCTGCCTCTCTCTCTGTCTCTCTCCCTCTGTAGGTGTTAGTTCTCAGTGTCATGATCTCTTCTTCATGTTTTGAAGTCGACAATATTTCATGTGTGTTATTCTTCTGTGTTGTGCGTTGTCCTCCCTAAAAGTTCTTTATTCAGTTTAAAGTTTTATCCATTTGCAGCTAAAAGTCCATGTGCACCAGAGACAGCAACACAAACACACACACGTTTTTGTTACCTGGTGGGTGCCTTTGACAGGGCCGTTCCGAATGGGAAACAAACAACTCTTTTAAAGGAATTTTATTTTTGATTTTTTTTTTCGAATTGCAGTGATTCTATTTTTGACATAGAATTTAATGCCACTCCATGTCCGATGTCTAAGGTCATCTGGTGAGGCATTAATGCAGGCCAGGCAGTGAGACTGCAGGGACTTTTCCAGTCTGTATGAAAGCCCACCTCAAGACCTTCTTCACGACTCCCACTGATGACTGCTGTCGTTGTGTCCTTGGGCAAGACACTTAACCCCACTTTGCCTGAAGCCCCCACTGAAATATCTCAGCTCCTGTGGACTCACCACCTGCAGGAGGATCAGTGAGGGGCTTGGTGCTCTGTGACTGGGTGCAGCTCTGACTGCCACCCCCCCGACCCAGAAATGGATTAAGGGGAAGAAAATGGATGGATGGATGGATGGACCTTCAGGCTCAATTTGTATCTGGTCGAGGCTCTTTCCTTTGAATTCCGTCACTCTTCCCTGCTCCATGGCCATTAACACTTTGCTGATTTTGGCCAGCTCCAGTGTCCCCTCTGGTAGTCTGTAATATTGTCTGTGGATGCGAATGTCATGGCCGAGGAAGTTGGCAAGTATGTCCATTTCATTCTCTTTCATATTGAGAACTGTAGACATAGTAGCTATGTGCTTTCTAAGTTTGGTTGAGGATAGCATCTCTGGATGCACCGCACCACATTCTTTGGCTACCTGCCGTAGGGAGTCTGATCCCCTGATGTGGGTGTCTGCGCCCGGGCGGGAGAAGAAGTATGGGTTATGGTCAGAGATGGAACAGGCCCTTCTGTGTTCCACCAGCACCTCCATCGAAGCAATCATTTCAGGAGTCAAAAGAACCGGCACTTTCCCACTTCTTTTCCCTTTAATTTCAATGCGTTGAAAATGCTGACACAGCTTTTTCTCAAGTTGGGACAGTCCCAGAGCAATGTCAGAATGGATCCCAGTCTTACTTCTTAAGGTAAAGGCTGTCAGTGGCATCTTTGAAACCTCACCTTCCCTTCTTCGATTGAAAATGATGACCTCACAAAGAGTCAAAACTGCCAGTTTAGACCAATGCTTAGAGGTTGGCTCACTTATTAGGCTTTGCACATATTCAGGTCGACATACCTCAATATGTGCATGCATGGCTCTAACGTCCTCAATCAGAGGGAGCAGGTCCGGAGTGTTCCACTTGGCTTGCCGGAGGGTCTGTAGGGCAGCAGAAGAAACACAGACGTCCCACCTCTTCTCAAAAAGCAGCCGGCTTCGTTGGAGGTTTTTAATAAATAGTTCATCAACACAATGCTCCATTTTTGAGTCACATTCAAGAATATCTGCTAGCTTTCTGAGGCTATGGGCCAAGGATGGAGTCTTGTATTGATTTGTTTCCTCATCATATCCAGCCACAGACCTGACTGCATCAATCACATGGTTAAAGTTGGAAGGAATAAAGAAATCCTTCATTGTTTTCAGTTTCCCTGCCGTTTTTGCTTCGTTAATTAACCTACCGACTTCTCTCATTTTCTGCCTAATGTAATCATGCTTAGTCTTATCATGCCCGTGTTTTAAGTACAGGTGCTCTCCGAGTCTCAGAATCCCCTTTTCTGCTTTGACAACACCCGTGACCTCATCCTGATGCATTGCCGAAATTAAAGACCACAGCTTTTTGCTGATGCCCTCCGGTACAGGCTGGGCTAGGGAGCAGAGGGACTGGACCCTACTTCTACCTGGTTTAGCCTGGGCATCTTTCTGTGAAAGCCGGCACCTGGCCACATGCCTCCACAGCGACTTTCGCTTAAGCAATGCCCCACAGTCTATACAGTGCAAAAACTCACTGGATTTAACTGGGGAATTTGGCTGTTTAGCTGGGACTAAAGTTCCAATGCCGGCCTTTAAAACCTCAAAATTGTGCTCACGGTTTCCACTATTCCTGATCAAATCAAACTGAAGTTTACGTGCTTTAGATTTCACAGGTAGAGCCAATGCTCTGGCTACGTCACTTTCATTTCCATGTTTTCTAGTCAAATGACGGGACATTTTGTGGCAGGACATTGAACAGTAGAGGCAGAAGTGTCTCTTGCTGTAAACTCTCCCCCCATTTTTCTTCTTTTGCAGCTGCATGATAACAATCTTATTTGCCTTTGGTTCGTCACTTTCCGAGTCTTGAAGAAAAGTGTTTTTGATTTTTCTTTTTCCATACTTTTTTACAGGTTTCTTCGACAGTTAAATCGTCAGAATCTGAGTCGACTTCATCAATTAGGGACTCTTGACTAAGCTGCACAATCAACAAATAATTTGTAATAATTCTATATAACAATTTGAAGTCATGACTACTAGTCAGCACTTACCAGTGGTTTGTAAGCGTGCGCTTCAGTGTGCTCCTCCATGATTTCTTGCAGCCTAATGAACCACACACTTGCACCTTTTCTAGCCTGACACCTGATTTCCTCTGTTGTGCTGCTCCATGATTGGCTCCAGCCTGCTGGACTGAAATTGCCCCAGTGTGCCCCTCCTTGATATTCCGCAACCCACCACCAGGGTTCCGACACATAACACACTTTTTTCAGGAAAGTAAACCTCCAGGGGTCCTTTCCATATTTTTACAGAGACTGCATAAGGACCGTTAGAAAAGCATTACCCATTGATTATTAAGCTTGGACCAGTGGGGTCCGGTGTTCGGGCCCCACCACGTAAAACCAGTCCCCATGACGTGAGTGGAATCTCAGGTTATGGAACCCACCAGGAGTTGAAAACAAGTGCACACACACACACAAACACACACACACACACGCAAACACACACACACACACACACACACACACACACACACACACACACACACACACACACACACACACACACACACACACACACACACACACACAGATTCAGATTCAGATTCATTTATTTGCCATTTGCAGTAAAACCACATTGGAAAAACTGTGCAAGACTACCCCGGTGTGCACCAGACAGAGGAGACGACACACACCAGAGCTCTTGCCACACACACAGACACACATACACACACACACACACACAAACAAACACACACACAAACACACACACACACCCACACAAACACATGTGTCGTCACATCAAACATCCTGCATTTGTTTTGGACTGTAACAGAGACTATAGATTAGGAGAGGATTGACCGAGTGTGACATCACCATCTAATGTTGGCCTCAGTGCGGAAAAAGTCAATTTCCATATATGGGCATTTGTTTTGATGGCACTTGTTTTACGCAGTGTCACAGATGTGTTTGTTAGAGAAAGTGGGGTTGACGCGCACATCCAATACTGAGCAGCGTGCAAAAAAGTCGATAATAGAAAACATGAAAAGAAAAGGAGATGACTCTGCACAGCTTTTAGCTCCCAAGAGTAGACACAGATGTGTTTGTTAAAATAGTCGCGAAGGGAAATTAACCAATCCTTACGTGGCTTATAACAGGATTTACAAAGAGAAGTGAAGAAATGACAAAGGTTCGAAGGTCTGGGATCGTGGAACAGTCCCTGTGCTCCTCAGAGTCCCAGTAGGAGGCTAGTCCCTGTGCTCCTCAGAGTCCCAGCAGGAGGCCAGTCCCTGTGCTCCTCAAATTCCCAGCAGGAGTCCAGTCCCTGTGCTCCTCAAATTCCCAGCAGGAGGCCAGTCCCTGTGCTCCTCAAATTCCCAGCAGGAGTCCAGTCCTTGTGCTCCTCTGAGTCCCAGCAGGAGGCCAGTCCCTGTGCTCCTTACAGCTTCACACCTTGCAGACCATAAAACAAGGCCTGTTGAAACATAGAACTAGAACTATTTTATTTGACTGATGCTTTTAAACTCTCCTCCTGGACTCAGTAACGTAAACACAAAAACACAAACACAAACGTCCCACCGTTTTATCACAGGTACAGGTAATAACTTATTTTGATTTGCTTCAGTCCCTGCGGTGAGCTCTGAGTCCGTCCAACACGCACTACCCCCGATGACCAGCAGAGGGCAGCAGGAGCCTCCTCACTGCTGCGCCCTGCTCCTGTATCATCAGGGTTCAGCAGGGTTTTAAACTAGAGCGATATAAAAGAGAAGCAGAGGAGAAAACATGTGGCGGCTCTGAATATTTCATCAGATCCATTATTAAAAGCAGCAAACAATTCATCTCTGTTTGTGTGTCTGAGAGTTTGGCAGTAATCTGGTCTGATGTGCATCTGAGTGGAGCTTTTAGATTACGATTAGGATTAAGATTAGAGATGCTTTATCGGTCCCACAGTGAAGGAAATGTCAGTGTTGCATCATGGGTACAGAACAGTAGAATGAGGAGCACACAGCACAAGACAACGCCAAAACACAAAAGAATATCATAAATTAGCAAAATAAAGAAGCAAGTTTAAAATCTCTAAATGATAAAAATCCCAAATATGAGCGTTCCCAAAACTGAAAAATAAGTATAAAAGCGAGGAAATCTTCAAAGAGTATGTTTATGTGATTTCTGGAAAAGCCTGAGGAGACAGAGATAAGACATGTGGGGTTCCAGTTGGCATCAGCAGTAGCAGCAGCAGCAGAAGCAGCAGCAGCAGTAGCAGCAGCAGCAGCAGCAGTAGCAGCAGTAGCAGCAGCAGCAGTAGCAGCAGCAGCAGCAGCAGTAGCAGCAGCAGCAGCAGTAGCAGCAGCATCAGTAGCAGCAGCAGCAGTAGCAGCAGCAGTAGCAGTAGCAGCAGCAGCATCAGCAGCAGCAGCAGCATCAGCAGCAGCAGCAGCAGCAGCAGTAGCAGCAGCGGCAGCAGCAGCAGTAGCAGCAGTAGCAGCAGCAGCATCAGATCAATATTCATACATGTTTAATATTACTTACATGTTTATAATGTGTTGTACTGATGGCCACAATCTTTTACTGTTTGCAGATGTGATTCTTCAGATTCAGATTCATTCCTTTGCCGTTTGCAGTAAAACCACGTTGGAATAATACATCTGCAAAAGTCTTTCCTCAGAACAGGGGACTTTCACTTCAATACCATTTTATAGACTGTCATTTTTGGGAGGTAAAAATTCTCAAGTGTGATCAAGTTATGTATCAACCTTTCATTCATTCATTTTCAACCTCTTTATCAGTTCATTTCTGGGTCTGGGGTTCTATCTATCTATCTATCTATCTATCTATCTATCTAAATCCATCTATCTGTCTATCCATCCATCCATCTATCATCCGTCCGTCTGTCCATCCGTCCGTCTATCTATCTATCTATCTATCTATCATCTGTCCGACCATCATCCATCTATCTATCTATCTATCTATCTATCTATCTATCTATCCAGAGAAGACCAAATTGGATGAGTAAGCCTTTTAAAACAAACACACGTCTCGGTGATTACAGTCGAGCAGCAGTTGAGGCAGAGGTTAGCGAGAAGGTCCTGGGTTTGATTCCACCTCCAGGCTTTTCTGTGTGGTGTTTGCACGTTCTCCCTGTGCTCCGGTTTCCACTACCACTACAAACATGTACAATAGATCTAGCATGAAAATCTGGCATCTGAATAAATGTTACTTACCAACTTACTTACTTACTTCTCCAAATCCTGATCTTCAGCTGTTCTCAATACAGATAATGAACCACTTTATCCCCACCGCTGTCAGACTGTACAATAAGTCACTTTAAGTCACTACTGCGCTAGGACTGAAAAAACAGCACTACTATTGCCACTGTTTCTTTAATTGGCACTTTTTTATGTAAATAACCGGTGTGAGATCAATAAAGTCTACTGTATCTTATCTTTCTGCCTAAACAAACAACAAATACACACACTAAACTAAAGACAGGAAATCAAAAATATCAGCATCGAACCCTCGTGTAGAGTTCATATTGTTGTTACTGAGCCAGTGTTCGTGGGTCTGATTGACCCGTTGCATTTTGTGGCTTTTAATGCATCCCAATCACACATTTATGTTAAAATACTGAACAGATGTTTACCTTATCCCAGTTACAAGCAGTATAAAGATGGTTAATTCTCGTCCATGTTGTCTCCCCGTCCTTTTGTGGCATTATAATCCAAGACGATCTCTGGTTTGTGATGTTCCTGATCACAGATTCTTCCAAGGTCAACGTCCACACTTCTATTTGCCCTGCATGGGTCCAGTAGACCCCGAACATCTTCTATGTAGTAGAAATGTGTCGTGGGGGGTTTGGTGTGTGGTCATTAAAAAGGAATTCTGATAAAAGTTCTTCACAGATAATGAGCCAAAGCCAGTGAGTTTGAAATAATAATTAATTGTATCATTTTTCTTGTAATAAAAAATAAAAACCCACAGACCCGAACATCACACAAGGGTTAAACACATTGTATTGTATTGTCTTCTTTTCAATCGGATTAAAAAGTCTCTGTCCAAGTGGTTGTGGCTCTAAACAATCACTTTGTGTGTGTCCAAAACTTTATCCCCACACATTTCATTCCACACAGTTTCTCTCCCGCGCCGTCGTTCCCAGAATCACACGTATGACCTCATGCTTCCCCTATAGCCTGGCTCTAATCTCCCCAGATTGGACGAGTTGTTTTGTGTGCGGTGGGGAAAGGGGGCGGGGCTTACGGACACTACAGTAATCCCTGGTCCAATGGGAGGGCGGCGTTGTATTAAAATATGAGCGGCTCGGGTCATCAGACATCAGACCCACATACCGGAGCGAGACCAGGGCTAATCCAGGGTTTAGCGCCGCTCTCACGTGATCTGGTTTCTGGGTTATATTCTGCACAAAGCCGCGGTGATGTGGATGTGGTGCTGGTTTAGAGAAGTGCAGGTGATGGTGGAATTATGGTTAAGACCTGTATTCTTAACAAAATATAGGATTTCATTATGAAAGGGTAAATATGGAGGACTTACCTTTGAAACCACAAGAATAACTACGTAGTAAAATACATGTAAAGTAAGGTATACTCATGGCTGTTGGCTGTTCATTGCTATTCAACCGCTCCGGACTCTTCCCCGTCTGGGAGCCCCCTCAGTCCTTGTTCTACAGTCTGAGGCTTAGATCTACAGTCTCAGTCCTGGAACTACAGCCTCAGTTCTGGGTCTACAGCCTCAGTCCTGGATCTACAGCCTCAGTCCTGGATCTACAGCCTCAGTCCTGGGTCTACAGCCTCAGTCCTGGGTCTACAGCCTCAGTCCTGGATCTACAGCCTCAGTCCTGGATCTACAGCCTCAGTCCTGGATCTACAGCCTCAGTCCTGGATCTACAGCCTGAGGTTTCTCCCTTTTTTCTCCACTGGGTTTCTTTTGACTTGATCCTTGCCGATGTTGGGGGTCTAAGAACTGTGATGATTCGAGAAATTTCCTGACATTTCTGGCCACTTCCTTTTCATATGATAGATTCTTTCACTTCTTGTTGTCAAATCAAACTTCATAAAGTTCATTTTAAGACTGCTGTTCATTTAAGACCATAACCAATAAATCTAAATCTTCTGAGCTGCTTTTTGCTCCATTTTGCAAACTGAATTCTCGGAGCAGCAGCCAAACCTCCTGGAGAGCGTCCCCAGTGCTCTAAAGCTGATTAGCTGTGTTTGTGCTCTGCTCTCTCCTGTGTGTTCCAGATCCCAATATCTATAAGGAAGTTTTAAATCTGTTCATTCAAATTATTATATTGTTAAATTATATGGATCAAAAGTTGTTTCAACCCTTTGATGTTCACTCCTTGAAAAAAGACATTTGTTTTTTTTCTTTTTTGGATTTTCTAAGGTGTAGTACCACTAATTACCGTTGTGTGTGTGTGTGTGTGTGTGTGTGTGTGTGTGTGTTTGCGTGTGTGTGTGTTTTAACCCCTAGTGCCTAAAACCAAGTGAGATGTCCAAAATATGTAGATATAGTGAGTCAAAAAGTTCTCTAAATGGTTGAGGAAACCATTAAAGGGTTAAATATAATAATAATAATAATTCTTGTCCAACCAATTTTGCGGCCAGAATATGTACTTACTCCATAAGATAATAAACTAATAAAATTTCAATTGATAATAAACACAAATCCTTTTTTAACACAATATTTTTACAACAATTATTTTTGACATTTATGGACATTTACTAATTTATGGACATTTATGGACAGTGGTCTTCCTTCTCCCTTCGGACCAATGGCTTCTAGATGTTTTTTTACTATTGCATGTCTTGTGTTCAAACTGATTCTCTAATCTGTTGGCGAATCGACAACTTTGTGAAGGCAGCTGTTGTGGTTTCAGGCTCTAAACATAACAAATGGATTGAATCGAGTTGAGAGGAAGAATCTCCTGCCAGCTTCGACACTTATCCACCAGTCGTTTCAAAGACGGCTTCAGTAAGAGGCTTAAACCAGACGCGATTCCACCCATTTGGAGACGGACTCACAAAGAACACAATTGGCACCGATTTGAAATGCTTTTAATCAAATCAAAACATTGTTGTGTAAAGCAGACCACATCTGTGCGAGAATAGGATGTGTTTTTGTCAGAAGTTTGAATGGTTCCAACGGACGAGTTTGGTCGGTGGTCTAATTTCAGTGCAAAAAAGTCGTTCTTACGTTGGCGTTTATGGCTCGGCGTGGAGAAATGGCAACGCGACGCCGGTTTCAAAGTCTTGGAAGCGAATTACAGAACGGATTTGCATAGAATTGAACGGTGGAAGTTGGCGAGAGAGTTCGTGGGAAGAGGCTACCGACCAAAACCATCGACTCGTGTGTATCGTACAAGCTTCAGAAATGACCTTACAAACCCTTGAACCCTTTCGTTTCCAGGACAAGACAGAGAGCGGGGGAGCATTCTGTGTCTGTGGTTTCGTGTTACTGAGGCACATTCTGAGTGGTGTGTTCCTTTGACTTCACAATAAAATAAAACATTACAAAAGTATATCAAAATGAACCCCTAAAAACTGTAAATCAAAGCAATCGACAAGAGTTGAACGACTGGGATGCTCGCGGCTTACCCTCAGAAGCTTACATTCTTATATACATTTGCTAAACTACTTATTTCCCTTAACGTTGTATCGGTTTTAAGTGAGTTAACATATGTTTGCATTAGTCCGCATGCTGGGAGTACATATCCAAGCAAAAATGAAGAGAATTGCCACTTGCATTCTGGCAGTAACCATGCATAGTCGTTGCAAAGCCGGGCAAATTTCTATCTCGAAAACACGGTTAGCTTCTGGGATCGTTTTTACTGCCAAACATGTTTTTCTCTCTTGTCTTTCTTTTAAATGCCTGCAGCTTTCATTTCTCCCACTCAGGTTAGCTTTGGCGACTGCAGAGCTATTTATTTTTACAATTCCTTTTCTCACGACGGAGCAGGAATAGCCTCGGAGCATAGGTCAACAGCACAAATGCGTCCTTGGCTAGCATTAGCATATGCATGTGTTTAACCGGCACCTGACGAATTGCAAAGGAAATATTCAGCCATCTCCGGTTACTTTACTCCTATGAAAGCTGTTCTTATTCATGCTACAGTGAGTTAGCAACACTCTGGTGCAAGGCAAGCGTTCAAAAAGCTAACATTATGATGGGTTTTGCTTTAAAAGACTTCTATTCTAAGATAACGATATTTTAGCACTTCTAGTAGCTCTTAAGAATAAGCTCTGACATTTCTGTGGAGCAAATGCAAATTAAATTCAAGGTTACAAGTCTCTGACATCATGGATATATAATGAATGGCATGGCAAGGATCAAAACCATATGGCACACTTTGTGCTGGTATCAAACATGTATTGGATTTTTCATCTCAATATCATCAAGAGCAAAATTTGGTACCATAATTCTCGACCTATGAGACGCAATTTTGTAGCCTAAATAGCTAAGAATTATGGTAATTTATATACATTTGCAGCAGGCCTAACTTGTGGCTTACTTCCTATGCATTTTAATTATCAATAAAATGTGTTTATCATCTCTTCTCACAGTTTTAAATGAGATGTAAGCAGTAATAATCCTAATTGTCAAATAGTGTAAAAAAAAGTTGACATGATGCTAACAGATGCATGCACGGCAGTCGATCATTGAACTAAGGTTTTGCTGGAAATAGTATTGTAGTCCAGTGGTTCCCAACCATTTTTCTCTGTGTTAACCCCTGACCAGTCCATACAGGGCACGAGGATTCCCTGCAGTGAAAAGGAGAATAAAATCGCTCACGTATCGCAGGTGTCTTTTGGTCGAGATCACAGAACACTAAAAGTACTTTAAAGACCTTATGCCGGGTTTGATTTATTTAGAAATACAGTTTTAATACCATTTTATATTAGAAGAGAACTACTAAAGGTTTCAAAGTTTTAATACCATTTTATATTAGAAGAGAACAACTAAAGGTTTCAAAATCAGTTGTTGTTTTTTTTGTCTGATCCCCCCAAATCGAAATAACCCCATAGCAACGCCCTTAGAGACGAAAAAACTTCACAGCCCTTGGTGACGTCAGAGTTTTCTTTTTTCGCGGATATTCAAGATGACAAGGCCGTGTACAGCGAGTATGAGATAAATACTAAATTGCAACTCTTTCTCACTCTCAAACCGCAATTTATGTGTAGTGAGCAATTGTCACCTGTAGAGTACAGTATTGTGTTGGGCATCAGTGGAGAGAAGAGAGAAAAGGCAGTCCTGTGGCATAGATCCATGGTTTTCAATGCGTTACCCACTATGACGTCACACACAGTTTAGAGCATAGACAGCTTAAATTCATGAAATACTCTTTTTTATAAAATATAGGATTTTTTTTGCCGGAATCTCTTTCAGATTGACATTGTCATGCAATTTTGATATCCACAATTTTTTTTAAAAGAACCCGGCATAAGGTCTTTAATACCAAGTATCAATCTCGCAATTAGAAGCTGTTTTTTAGCTCCTCTGTCACTTCTGGTAATTTCTTTCATCTTTATCTAATTCATTGTACATATTCTTGTCATTGTATATGTATTAATTTATACATAAATTATTGCTCGTAGTGACTTTTGAACCAAAACTGGACCAAAATTCAATAAGACGTCTTACTGCAGAACAATTATTAGTATTAATTGCATTATGTGTTTGCTTCAATACATTACATGGTTCTTACGATGAGAATATTTGCTTTAAAATGATGTGTAACATGTATTAGTAGCCCCTATAAAACTCTTACTCTTATAAGTTTACAACAATACTTGAATATCATTTGATGTACCTCCTGTAATACCCTTGTTTACCACTAGGGGTCTGCATACCTCTGATTTGGGAAGCACTGTTCTAGGCTATGTAGATAAACCTGCTCTTCGTCTGATTTGATAAGACACTGCTCATACACAAACATGTTTCTGTCGCCTTTAGTAAAACATTATACAATACTGTTTAGGCCTTTGCATGCAGAGAAGTACCAATCATTTAGATACTATTCTTGGCTGGACTGTTTTCCCTGACTTTTTAGTTGCCGTGTGCGATCCTGAACCGGCTTTCTCTCTTTTATGGCTCCTGGCAGCAGAGACAGTGGCAGATGCGCTGATTATTAAATTACAATAAAAAAAGTTTCACTCTTCGCTGCATTTTTATATCAGTTTTTATACCTCCAATGTGCCACGGCTCATCGGAGAATACTTATGTCATCCAACAAAGAAAAGGTCATAAAACTTTTCTCTCTGTTAAACTTCAGCGCAATAATAAAAAGATAGAGTTTTAGAGTTCCCGAGGGAGTGACAACTGGATTGTGAGTATTGCATCTAAAGTTTGAAGTCATATGGGAAGGCTTTGTCATCGTCATCAACATTTATCAAAGTTAATTTTGTCTCAAAGCACCGCAAGGCTCCAAACGTGAGAAATGGCGAAGCTTTATTCAAAATGTGAATCTTTCTTCTAATGCTGGTTCGACCTACACCACACCATGCACTGAAATGTACTCTAAAACTCAGAGGGAGTGGTCTGTTCTCCTTTGTATTTCCGTAGGAGTGCTTTGGCTGTCCTTCCGATTCTCCCAGATACTTTTGACCTCAGATAAGTTTCATTGTGAACCTGCCGCCTTCGCTCCCTTCCCCTCCCCCTCCCATAGACGACCTGGGCACAAAGTCGATGGTAGCGGTGTGCTTAATCTGTCCTTTACTTTGACTCCAGAAGAACATGAAGACAAAGCATATGGCTACGGAGCTGAGAAAGGAGAGGAAGCCCATCGTCGTCGCTATGATCAGTGTCTTTGCGTCAAACGGGTACGGCTTGGCCATTTGGGATGACGAGTTGGCGGTTTGGGTCATGTGCGTGGGCTCTATCCACGCGTCGTCGATGAAGATGGGAATGCTCCTGTTTCGGGGGACCCCTTTGACGTAGAGTCCGACTTTGAGGCTGTCGTTACCAGCAGCGTTACCGGCAAGACACTGGTAGGAGCCACTGTCCTGGACTTGGGCATAACGCACTTCCAATGTACCGTTGGGAAGGACGCGGATTCGTCCGGTAGCGGAGATGACGTTCCTGTGTGACGAAATCCAGGTGATGGCAGGAGCTGGATCTCCGTCAGCTTTGCACGAGAACAAGACAGTAGTGCCTTCCTCGACTTTCGCCTCCTGAGGTCGTCTGTCCTGGATTCTCGCCGGACGGCAAGTGAACAGTCTCGGAAGCTCTTTCTCGGAGAAGTCTCTGAACTGCCGTAGTCTCACCGCGTCCGGATACGCACACGTAGGCTGGGCTCCGTCAAAGTTCAACCGCAACCTTCGACGCACCACCCAAAGCAAGCGGCAATCGCACGACAAGGGGTTACCGTCCAGCCTCAACACCTGGAGGTTCCCCACCGAATGAAAAGCAGTCTCTTCCAAGGTGCTAAGCTGGTTGGACGATACATTGAGCATGCGAAAGTTGGTTAACCCTTTAAAAGCTCCAGGGTCTATCCGTAGCAAACTCCCTCCGGCTAGGTGCAACTCCTGAAGTCTGAGAAGATCTCCAAGTAGGTTTCCTTGGATGGCCGTGATCGGGTTGTAAGACAAGTCCAAATAGCGCAAATAAACTAGATGACGCAAGGCGGGGTAAGGGATTTGGCTCAGGTTGCAGTTACTGATAACAAGGGAGGTCAAATTGAGTCCGATGAGGCTGTTGCTGGCCAACGTATCCAAGGTAGGCCAACTGGAGATGACGAGGCTGCGTAGTCGGTGCAGTCTTCGGAAAGCGTTGTTGGGGATGGCGGGGATGGTAAGGCGGAGAATGCGAAGTCGAGCCAGGCTTGGGAGCTGTGAAAGAGCCTCTGTGGGG
This sequence comes from Knipowitschia caucasica, assembly GCA_964034765.1. Classification (NCBI taxonomy): domain Eukaryota; kingdom Metazoa; phylum Chordata; class Actinopteri; order Gobiiformes; family Gobiidae; genus Knipowitschia; species Knipowitschia caucasica. The sequence goes on along the minus strand of OZ035829.1, from coordinate 36,334,400 downwards.
ATGGAAGTCAGATTACTGCGATCTAAGTTCAACTCCACCACGTTTGCAAGCCCAACAAACGCTCGCTGGGAGATGAAAACCAAATCGTTTTCAGTGGCTTCTAGTATTTGCAAACTGGACATATCTTTGAAAGTGTAATCAAGAAAGACCAGTATCTCGTTCTGGCTCAGGTCTAAGAAGCGAAGAGTCGAAAGGCCTGAGAACACGCCAACGGGAATGATCTTAAGGCGGTTATTTTTAATCCGAAGAGTCCTGAGGTTTTGAAGGCCCTGGAAAGCCTCGACTTCCATCATGGAGATTAGATTATCGCTCAGGTCCAGCTCTTGAAGGAGTGGTAGCCCGGAGAACTGGCGCCGCCCCACAGTTTTAAGCTTATTGTAGGATAAATCCAGGCGTTTGGCATCGCTGGAAAAGCCCTCCGGCACCGAGTTCAGATGTTTGCCGGCGCAGATGACCTCTTTGGCCTCGGAGCGACACGTGCAGCGTGAAGGGCAGCTCCCCGCGGACGCACCCAGGCCTCCCAGAAGAACGCACCAAGCCCACCATCGGACCACCGACTCCACAAACATCGTTCCTCCAGACTGAAAGAGCAGATACAGAATTAGATTAAATAGTGCAACAAACACACATGTGATTGTTAAAACACTTTTGTGAGAAACAGACTTAGATTTACTTTGTCCTACTTCAGTCTTTAGACCTATAAACAGGGAATGGATAACGTCCCTTCAGATCTTCTAGGCCAAATGAGATTGCTGACTGATGGGGCTTTATGTCCAAACATAAGTGAATGGCCTCAATCATAAATGCTTGTCACTAGAGTTGCATTAAACGACTATTAAACTATACTAAACGGTGCAACATACACACAATGGAAAAGGTTGTTCCTTGCTGATACAGGAGGGTCTAAGGATCCAAAAAAAATAACATTAATGGACATTATTAAACATTTATGGACATTGACACTGTTTTTTTCTCTGATCCGTGTTGGTGAATCAACTATTTTTGTGAAGTTCTCTGAGATACTGCTCCTTTTGTGATTTAGGGCTATACAAAAATAAAACTCACCGGTTATGTCTCAAAGTGCAGATTGTCATAACCAGCTGCAGTTAAGATGTCAGATTTGTTTGCTCTGAGGACATTTGACTTTGCATCTTGGAGTCTCTGCAAAATATAAAACAGACAGAAGTAATGAAACACTGATTCCATAACTGAGATTGTGGTTCGATATTTCCAATGTCAAAGTTGAATACATTTGCAGATGCCACAGTCAACAATCGCACGGTAAAGAGTTCCCGTCTCGCCTGGAAATCTCTCTCTTTTGAGCTAAGCAAATTGGTCGATGAGTTTACAGAAGTTGTCCTTTAAAGATGCCAGGTTCTATCCGCTGCCAACTCCCCTCACGGCTAAAGTGCAACTCTTGAAGTCTCAGACGATCTACAAATAGATTTCCTTGGACGATTGTGATTGGGTTGTTAGAGGGGGTTGCAAAATTCCAGACATTTTCCAGAAAAATTAACATGGGAATTATCAGATTTTTTTTGGAATAACAGGGATTTACGGGAATAGATCAGAATAAACTGGGAATTGAATATAGCTACAGTATCATAACATTATTTACCACATACGCCAGATGCTAGCTTCCTCATGTGGCTGTTTTTCTGCTCCCTGTAATATGTTTTGAAGCTCATTCCACTTCCTGTTTCTTGTTCTTCCATGAAATTAGTGATTTTTCAATAAATTAATTGAAGCTTGTTTCTTTTATTCATACAAATCATATTTTAAGGACATTTTGAGTACATCGTCTGAATTCTGTTCATATGTACTGTAGGCTTGGATATACTACAATTACATTACATACTGGGCTGAGTGGATAGCACTCTCGCCTTTTAGCAAGACGGTCCTGGGTTCGAAGCCTGGTCGGACCAGGGCCTTTCTGAGTGGAGTTTGCATGTTCTCCCCGTGTCTGCATAGGTTTCCTGCGGCTACTCCGGTTTCCCCTACCACTAAAAACATGTACAATAGGTCTGGCATGTGCCTCCTGTACTGGCCCAGCTCCCATCTCTGTGTGGAGTGAGAGACTAATAACAATTGTAAACCGCTTTGTGACTCTGGTCTGTGAAAGGCGGTATATAAATAAACATTACTTACTTACTTACTTACATTTCAATTAATTCCCAATAGGTTTCCTATATGGAATATTCCCAAAATTCCCCAGCTTAACTTCTCATGGAAATTTACCTGAAATCTTTTACCCTTTGCAACCCTATTGTAAGACCAGAAAGCACAATAAACGAGAGGACACAGCACAGGAGAGCAGTACATTATCAGACGGCACAGTCCACAATGATCCGAGCCACCACAGCCAATTTAAACTCATATAAACACATCACAATAAGATTATTTTAAGGTTAGCTCTTTAGCATTCAAGCCAACGGACGACGGACTCAAATTCCCGAACAACTTATCGCCCATCATAAAATGAACCCCTATAAAACCGACTAATCCCGAGTCCACACATGGTCCGCCTGTAAACGTGCTGTTTGATTTCAGAGCGTATGAATGTGGACGCCTGAGGTGCAGACATCTGCCCGGCGACCGCAGACTCCACAGAAACATGTTGTATAATGGTAGAATAATTGCACATGCTTGGCCATAGCGTCCTAGATACTACAACAACAAAAGCACAACAACAAACCTGACCCTTTAATCTGGGCTCAGAGAAAAGTTCGCTCTAATCAAACTTTGATTGAATTTGCTTTGTATGAAACATGATGCAATCAATAAACAAAAATAGATTTGACTAAAGCAGAGAGTGTATTAAAAGAACTACAGGAGGTAAAGTTGTAAACAAGTGACTTCTCCCTTAACACTAGAACTCCCAGAGCAGTCAATTTGACGGCTTTTCATTTTGGAAGTGTAGTTAATCCACTCATTTATGTTTTTGGTCTTCAAAACGTAGAAATTCCTCCTGTTTCTATGCGTAGTTAATTTCTCTACAATGACGTTTATTAAATTAGCTTGATCTTAGACTGGTCCTAGACTAGTCCAAGACTGGTCCAAGACTGGTCATAGACTGGTCTTAGTCTGGTCCTAAACTGGTCATAGACTGGTCCAAGACTGGTCTTAGACTGGTCCTAGACTGGTCTTAAACTGGTCTTTGACTGGTCTTTGACTGGTCTTTGACTGGTCTTTGACTGGTCCTAGACTGGTCTTAGACTGGTCCTACACTGGTTCAGAGCAATCTCAGTTTGGAGCAGCTGCTAGTTACCATAGCTACAAACTGTTTAATTGGGTCAATTATCATTTAGTTTTCACGTCCTTTATATTAATCAGTTTTACCGTGCACTTAGGTTAAAAGATATATGAAAGACTTAATTTTGATACGATAATTCAATAAACCTGAATGTGAGCTGTCAAAATGACTGCTCTGGGATTCCTGGTTTTAAACAAACACAGAAAACAAATCTACTTCGAACCAAAAACTGCTGCTTCTGAAACTGTCGCTGAAGCGTCTGAGCTTTGGGAGAACTCCATCAATAATGCAACGAAACAGCAAACCGCGGATACATATTTAAACTGAGCACATTTAACACCAGGACACCCACAGTTCTGAAACCTCTGCAACAGACAGAGCAGTCATTCTGACGGCTCAGTTCTTCAGAATCAGAATCATTTTTATTGCTCTAGTGAGTAACAGAAAGTCACTAACTCGACGATTGCTTTGGCTCTCGGTGCAAACAAACAAAGTAAGAATAGAGTAAAATCTGCAAAACTTTTCTTAAAATTACGACATACAAAAGCATTAACTACACTTAAACTTAACACTCAAACGTCTTTAAATTATTTATTTATTTTTAAACCTTTAGTAATTGATAAAACTGCATTTAACTTTTAGAAAATACATTAGATTTGTACATGACTGCTCTGGGAGTTCAATTCAATTCAATTTAAACTTATATGGCCCTAAATCACAACAGTAGTTTCCTGGGAAGACTTTAGAAAACTGTTGATTCACCGACAACAGATCAGAAAATCAAACCGTTCAAGCACAGATAAAAACATTGGTTTTTATCCGTAAGATTGGTCCATAAGCAGCAGATTCCAATGTCAGAAAAATTGATAAAGTCCATAAAAGTTGTCAATTGTTATTCAAACATTCAGCTAAATATACAACTCCTCACATCTCACAGATAAAAGATCCTTCTACACAAATAACCACACAAAAATAAACTACACACTGCTGTACAGAGACGGACAAATCCACACAGCCAACACCAACACTATACAAACATCGAGTTATTACACAGGTATCACAAAACTAAAACCCGTCAAATTGACTGCTGTGGTAGTTCTAGTGTTAAACCCAAGAACACAACACAACATAACTCAACACAACAAAGAAGCACAGCAAAACAAACCCAGAAAGTCCAGAGTTAATCCCGACGCAAGCCATTCTCAGAACTCTCTTGTGTTCGGGCGGCTTGTTTGGATTCCGTGGGTCGGTCAGAGTGACGGAGCCGGACTGTGTTTACCCGTGATTCCGCTCTCCGTTTGACAGATGGTCTTTGCTGCGTCTGCCAGCGCTGACTCACAATCTCACACTTGTGCTCTCCAAGTGTCCGGCTCTCAGGGACCCCTCACGTACCGATATATCTCTCTGCTAACACAACAGAGTCACACTGGCCTGCCGCGAATGCCTGGATTCCAGACTGGTCTCCTGCCTGGACTGCCTAGACTTCTGCCTGGACTCCTGGCTAGACTCCTGCCTGGACTCCTGCCTAGACTCCTGCCTGGACTTCTACCTGGACTCCTGCCTAGACTCCTGCATGGACTCCTGCCTAGACTCCTGCATGGACTTCTGCCTGGACTCCTGCCCGGACTCCTGCCTGGACTCCTGGCTAGACTCCTGCCCAGACTCCTGCCTATACTCCTACTTAGACCCCTGCCTAGATAACTGCCTGGACTCCTACCTAGACTCCAGCCTAGACTCCAGCCTAGACTCCTGCCTGGACTCCTGCCTAGACTCCTGCCTAGACTCCTGCCTGGACTCCTGCCTAGACTCCTGCCCGGACTCCTGCTAACTGCCTGGACTCCTACCTAGACTCCTACCTAGACTCCTGCCTGGACTCCTGCCTGGACTTCTACCTGGACTCCTGCCTGGACTCCTGGCTAGACTCCTGCCCGGACTCCTGCCTGGACTCCTGCTTGGACTCCTGGCTAGACTTCTGCCCGGACTCCTGCCTATACTCCTACTTAGACTCCTGCCTAGATAACTGCCTGGACTTCTACCTAGACTCCTGCCTAGACTCCAGCCTGGACTCCTGCCTGGACTTCTACCTAGACTCCTGCCTAGACTCCTGCCTGGACTCCTGCCTGGACTTCTACCTGGACTCTTGCCCGGACTCCTGCCCGGACTCCTGCCTATACTCCTACTTAGACTCCTGCCTAGATAACTGCCTAGACTCCAGCCTAGACTCCAGCCTAGACTCCTGCCTGCCTGGACTCCTTCCAGAGGGGTTTGATCCAAAAAAGCCACTTCAGTGTGCGATGTGGAGCATGCAGGGTATTATTTATTATTTAACCTCTGTCGCTCGGGGAAAGCCTCCTCTCCAACAGACGAGGTGCTGCCTTATATAGTGCCCCAGACGATTACATGACATCATATTAGCGCTAATGCTAGGCTGTAATCAAATATATTCCGGGGAGCTGTCAAGTGACGGACGCAGGAGTTGATTGATGTCGCATGTGGATGATTTAATTGGGAGCTAGGATTCAGACTGGGAGAGAATCCAAAGAGTTCAAGCAGGGGTTGGATATCAAGTTACGATGCAAATGAAATAGATTTACTGTAGCTTTAAGAATGTCAACATGGCAGAAGGATCTACAGCCTCAGTCCAAGATCTACAGCCTCAGTCCTGGGTCTACATCCTCAGTCCTGGGTCTACAGCCTCAGTCCTCGGTCTACAGCCTCAGTCTGGATCTTCCGTGGTCATTCTGCTCCCTGTGAACCAATGCCTCTAAGTGTTTGTTATTATTGCATTTCCTTTGTTTGAACTTTTGGATTCTCGGATCCATTGTATGGAATAAAGTCTTGCAGCAGTAGCGTACAGCAGTGCATCAGGCAGATGAAGCTATAATTAGGTCACTTTGATACTTGAACAGCAGGAGTTTCCTGTCGCTCATGAACAAAAATCCAAACAACAACATCCTGTCCTCGTGTTTTCGTCACAGAGGATTCTCCTTCTGATCCGCGTCTGAACAGAGAAACCCGAGGACAGACGTGAGCTTTTCATCCGTCCACACGTGTGAGGGGCTTCCCCAGAGCGGCCCCCGGTGAGGGACAGGGGCTGCCAGCTGGGACCACGAGGCCCCTGGAGAGGCATTGTCTGCTGCAGAGACCACAGTCCCATCTGAGGGAACACGACTAAAATAAACTTGTTGTTTGTGAGTCCAGCACGTCACAGACTGTTTGTCAATGTGCTGCTGTTCTGGCCACATCTGACTTACACAGGGTTCTGTTTTTATAATAATAATAATATTAAAAATAATAATAATAATATATTGTTTTATACAGTGCTTTTATGGACACTCAAAGTCTATTGTTTATTATCTCCAAACACAGTGGTGGTAAACTATTATTGTAGCCACAGCTGCCCTGGGGCACATTGACAGAAGCGAGGCAACCATTATGTGCCATCGGCCCCTCCCACCACCATCCTAATGACACAACCACAGTTTGCTGCTTTACAGCCGCAGCCGCCCCACTGTGGCACCTGCTGTTCCCAGAGGTCTCCCATCACATCACTAACCAGGCCCTGTCCTGCTTAGCTTCAGAGGTCTGATTCATGAAATGTTCTTTTATGTTTAAATGTCCGGAGTTTATTAACTTTCTTTGGGAACTCCCCGAGCAGTCAATTTGGTGGCTTTTCGTTTTAGGATTGGTAATTAAGCAGCACAGGGACTGGCCTCCTGCTGGGACTCTGAGGAGCACAGGGACTGGCCTTCTGCTGGGACTCTGAGGAGCACAGGGACTGGCCTCCTGCTGGGACTCTGAGGAGCACAGGGACTGACCTCCTGCTGGGACTCTGAG
>OZ035829.1:36184810-36322310 GCA_964034765.1 Knipowitschia caucasica | reverse complement strand
TCTCTATGGTCTCTGATCCCGACCCGTCTCTATGGTCTCTGATCCCGACCCCGTCTCTATGGTCTCTGATCCCGACCCGTCTCTATGGTCTCTGATCCCGACCCGTCTCTATGGTCTCTGATCCCGACCCGTCTCTATGGTCTCTGATCCCGACCCGTCTCTATGGTCTCTGATTCTCCAAAGTAGACCACAAACTAATACTCTTTACGTCTCTGTCCATTTTTAATGAAGAAGCAGAAGTTGCTGTAAAACAAAGGCACTAATGTTGTGGAATATTAAAGGAGCTGTATGTAAACGTGTGGCCAAAAGTGGTACTGCAGCCTCTCCCACTCTGCTTGACTCAGGTTGCCAGATATGCAGACGAATCCAGCTGGGACCATAACAGCTGAATAGGCAAGAGTTTTGCCAATCACAAAGATATAAATCCTGGTTTTATTCCTTGTTGTGTTGTTAATGATTTGAGAATCATAACAAGACCTTTTTTAGTTCTCCGCCACATGGTCCTTTACCAGTGAGATTAGCTCCACTCTTGTTGTTCGTCCAATGCCTTTCAACAGATATTTCTCTCATTATTTTGTTTCATAAAATATATAATGATAAAAAACTCCAATACATTCACTGCAAAAGATGATCACATTTTTAGGTAAAACGCGCATAAAATATGTTGAAGATAAAATTTTCCAGATTTAACAAATTTTTGACTTATTTTTTCATAACTTTTTGCAGTAGAACATTCCTTCTACTACAGTGAGCCAGACACAGTCGTCAAAAATCCACATCCTGAGCCATAGGTTCCTGACCTTGGTTTACAAAAACACTTTTAATTGATAATAACTGTTGTGAATAAGTCCAATCAGACAAAGTCAGACCGCTGCCTGAGGGCGTTTAAACTTCTGAGCCACAGGTGATCTTTAATCGCTGCCAGAAGCTCATTCATTACTTGGTCTTTAATTCTTGTTTCCACTGTACGTGTCTGACCACCAGTCTCCCCCTGCTGTCTCCCCCTTTTCCCTGCTGTCCCCCCCACACCCAGCTGTCTCCCCCTTCTCCCTACAGCCCCCCCCCTCTCCCCGCTGTCTCCCCCTTCTCCCTGCTGTCCCCCCCTCTCCCTGCTGTCTCCCCCTTCTCCCTGCTGTCCCCCCCTCTCCCTCTGCTGTCTCCCCCTTCTCCCTGCTGTCTCCCCTTCTCCCTGCTGTCTCCCCCCCTCCCTGCTGTCTCCCCTTCTCCCTACAGTCCCCCCCCCCCCCTCTCCCTGCTGTCTCCTCCCTCTCCCTGCTGTCTCCCCCCTTCTCCCTGCTGTCTCCCCCTTCCATACAGACCCCCCCCTCTCCCTGCTGTCTCCCACTTCTCCCTACAGTCCCCCCCTCTCCCCCGCCTGACACTTGTCAAAGATCTATTTTCAGTGCAGACTAAAGACAAGAGCCTTCTTTAAATCCCCAATTAAAGTGACTGCGGCACCGACAGATCCTGGATCAGAACCAGGTCCTTTTGGAGGCACCACTCACTCACTCACTCTCTCCCTCCCTCCCTCCCTCCCTCCCTCCCTCCCTCTCACTCACTCACTCACTCACAATCTGCAGCCACTGACTTTGCTTCTCTGTGTTTTTCTTTTACAGGGTTTAGGCACCTGCTGCAGTCTGCTGTGGGGGCCCTCCAGAGCCCAGCCAATCAGGAGAGAGAGGGAGAGACAGAGGGAAAGAGAGAGACACACACAGATACACAAAGAGAGAAAGAGAGGGACACAGAGACAGAGACACAGAGAAAGAGAGACACACACCCAGAGAGAATGAGAGAGAGACACACAGAGAGAGAGGAGAGACAGAGAGCGAAAGAGAGGTACACACACGCAGAGAGAGGAGAGAGAAAGATAAATAGATAAACAGAGAGACAGCAAGAGAGAGAGAGAGACAGTTATAGGGAGACACAGAGACAAAGAGTGAGTATGTGCATGTGTGTCTGTGAGAGAGAGAGAGAGAGAGAGAGAGAGGTAGAGAGAGAGAGAGAGAGACAGAGAGAGGGGGGGAACAGCTGTGAGGTGCATTGCAGGAGAGTTTGCAGTGCCCTATAGTATTTGATCAGGGAGCCCTAACATCACCTAAATAGACTGGGATTAAGATTGGATTAAGTTTGGAGGAGTGACTACAGTGAGCAGGGATTCTCATTTTACTGAATTATTTCATCTAATTCCATCTGACGGAGTGATCGGGTCAATCTGCAGCAGCATCAGAACCAGCAGAACACAGAAGAGAAGGAACAGGATCCTAAAGCTGGAGAACAGGACTCTGAAAACACCAACGAATGAGCCATTTTAATGTAGTCAAATCCATAGGTCTCTTTGCATCGGAGCTTCTTTGCCCTACTCTACTCTACTCTACTCTACTCTACTCTACTCTACTCTACTCTACTTTACTCTACTCTACTCTACTCAACTCTACTCTACCCTACACTACTCAACTCTACTCAAATCTACTTTTCTATACTCTACCCTACTCTACTCTACGCTACACTACCCTACCCTACTCTACTCTACTCCACCCTTCCCTACTCTACTCTACTCTACTCTACTCTACTCTACCCTACTCTACCCTACCCTACCCTACTCTCTACTCTATCCTTCTCTACTCTACTCTACTCTACACTACCCTACTCTACCCTACTCTACTCTACTCCACTCTACACTACCCTACTCTACCCTACCCTACCCTACTCTCTACTCTATCCTTCTCTACTGTACTCTACTCCACCCTTCCCTACTCTACTCTACTCTACTCTACCCAATCCTACACTACTCAACTCTACTCAACCCTACTCTACTCTACTTTTCTATACTCTACTCTACTCTACACTACCCTACTCTACCCTACCCTACTCTACTCTACTCCACCCTTCCCTACTCTACTCTACCCTACCCTACACTACTCTGCTCTACGGAGTGAGCAGGCCTCTGCTCAGGACTTTTTATGACTCTGTTGTAGCTTCTGCCATTTACTACACTGCCGTGTGTTGGGCCCCGGGCAGCACAGAGCGGGACAGAAACAGACTGAACAAGCTGGTCAGGAGGGCCAGCTCCACTCTGGGCTGCTCCCTGGACTCTGTGGAGGAGGTGAGGGACAGGAGGGTGCTAGCCAAAGCCACCTCCATCATGAACAATACCTCCCACTGCACAGGACTGTAGAGGAGCTGAGGAGCTCCTTCAGTGGAAGACTGAGGCACCCTCAGTGTAGGAAGGAGCGCTACCGCAGGGCCTTTATCCCCACCGCTGTCAGACTGTACAATAAGTCACTTTAAATGATCACTGTGTGAAAACCTGCACTATTGACACTGTTTCCAATTGACACTTGTCACTTTTGTTGTACATAATTATTGTCACTTTTATTGTACATATTATTTATTTATTTTATTTATTTATTTATACTTTATTAAGGACTCACATGCAAGCACAGGATCCATAGCTAAGAATAATGAGAGAAAAGTAAAAAAAAAACGTATATCCTGCATGTAACATGTTTGCACATTTCCTCCTTTTGCACAATCTGAGTGTTCTATCCATGCCAAATGTGACATGTACATTTCTCCTCTGTGAGATAAATAAAGCACATCTTATCTTATCATCTTACTCTACTTTTCTATACTCTATTCTACGCTACCCTACCCTACTCTACTCTACTCTACCCTACTCTACTCTACCCTGCCCTACTCTACTCTACTCTACCCTACACTACTCAACCCTATTCTACTCCACTCTACACAATACTCTACCCTACCCTACCCTACTCTACTCTACCCTACTATACTCTACTCTATTCTACTCTACTCTATACTCTACCCTATCCTACCCTTACTCTACTCTACTTTACTCTACTCTACTTTACCCTACTCTACCCTGCTCTACTCAACCTACCCTTCCCTATTCTACTCTACTCTATCCTTCTCTACCCTACACTACTCTACACTACACTACACTTCACTACTTTCCTATACTCTACCCCAATTGGGAGCATTTCACTGACCCTGTTTACTTCTTTTGTCCCTCTTGGTCCTGGTTCTATCCAGGCCGAGCTGGTACTGAAGTACTGCTGGAAGCTATGGCTACCAAGGAATGTTGCCAGATATTGGTTTGTTGTGGATAGGTTGGGGTGGTAGTATGAGGTACCAGATACAAAGGGCAATGAAAACACAACCAGGAAGGGTAGGGCAGAGTAGGGTAGGTAGGGTAGGGTACCAGTAGAGTAGGGTATAGGGTAGGGTAGGGTACCAGTAGAGTAGGGTATAGTGTAGGGTAGGGTAGGGCTGGTGGAAATGAGGCTCATGTCACTGTAGTTCCTGGCTCTAAAAAGTGTGTTTCTCTCTATAGTTTTCACATGTTCAGTATGTTTGTCACATCCTTCAATCAGATTTTTCAGTTAAAAAAGGAGATTTCATATATAAGATTATCCCAGCATTTTAAATTCACTTCACTTTCACTTCAAATTCTATGTACCTTTCGATCGCCAAATATGTATCACACCAGTCATATTGGAGGACTTCACAAAGTTAGGTGCTATTGGTCCATAGCAGAGAACAGGACGACCACTGACCACAAAAGTCCCTGGTCCTCACGGTCCTTAGACCCACCTGCATCAGCCTGGAACCATCTTTAGACAAACATAAATGCAGTGGGGAGTAAATGAGGAACAATTAAATATTTTTTCTATATTTTTTCATTCTCTCTGTTTTCTTGAGAGAATCTGCTTAAAAATGTGGTTTATTACTCTATTTAAACAAGCTATAACCGATTTTTTTTTACTACATCCATAATATTAATGTAAAACTTGAGCTCCTTGATTCAGCTGTGTATGAATTCAGGCGTAAAAAGTGCTGAGTAGAGACTTAGCGTGACGCCCGCTCTCCTCCAATCACAGAAAGAGGCTGCGTCCTCTAGCCTCTACAGCGCTGCTAACCACAGTAGCATGTTAGCATAAGTGGCTATAACTCCACTGGCTGTAACTGCAGACACAGCAAAACAGCCCAAACCACACAACAGTTAAGAAGAGAAGAGGGAACTAAAGCCAAAACATGATCAAAGAAGAAACCAAGCCCTGAACAGAGCTAGCTTACATCGTATCCTCTGGAGAGACTGGTCTATGGGAGAGACCTGCGGGACCGCCTCGGACTATCTACGCTCGGACTATCTACGCTGGGACTATCTACGCTCGGACTATCTACGCTCGGACTATCTACGCTGGGACTATCTACGCTCGGACTATATATGCTCGGACTATCTACGCTCGGACTATCTACGCTGGGACTATCTACGCTCGGACTATCTACGCTCGGACTATCTACGCTCGGACTATCTACGCTGGGACTATCTACGCTCGGACTATATATGCTCGGACTATATACGCTCGGACTATCTACGCTCGGACTATATATGCTCGGACTATCTACGCTCCGACTATCTACGCTCGGACTATCTGCGCTCGGACTATATATGCTCGGACTATCTACGCTCGGACTATCTACGCTCGGACTATATATGCTCGGACTATCTACGCTCGGACTATCTGCGCTCGGACTATCTACGCTCGGACTATCTAATCTCGGACTATCTATGCTCGGACTATCTATGCTCGGACTATCTACGCTCGGACTATCTACGCTCGGACTATCTACGCTCGAACTATCTACGCTCGGACTATCTACACTCGGACTATCTGCACTCGGACTATCTACGCTCGGACTATCTACGCTCTGACTATATATGCTCGGACTATCTACGCTCGGACTATCTGCACTCGGACTATCTACGCTCGGACTATCTGCACTCGGACTATCTACGCTCGGACTATCTATGCTCGGACTATCTAATCTCGGACTATCTAATCTCGGACTATCTATGCTCGGACTATCTATGCTCGGACTATCTACGCTCGGACTATCTACGCTCGGACGCTCGGACTATCTACGCTCGGACTATCTACGCTCGGACTATCTATGTTCGGACTATCTACGCTCGGACTATCTACGCTCGGACTATCTACGCTCGGACTATCTACGCTCGGACTATCTATGTTCGGACTACATTCGGACGTGAAACTAGCGGTAATCTTTCAGTTATATATATTGTTAGCAGTGCGTTGCTTTTGTACCATTTCATCAGTGATTGTTGTACAGCTTAAGTTGCGCTAATGCTAATGTTAGCATATAGATCGCAAAAAAAAACTATATGGCTCCGTGGGATGAGAGCGTAGGGGAAATGAGAAGCCTGTGAGCGAGTTGGGGGCGGGGCTAAACATTCAAACCTTGCAGAAACGGGTATAGCTCCTTTAACATCATTTCAAAGGGCAATGACAATGAACCTCTACCAGATAAAGCTATTTTAAGGCCACGAAGTAGGATTTTCGAGGGCACAAAATGGTCTCCATCTGTTTGTTTGTCTGTTTGTGTTTGCCTCCATCCTGCAGTCAGTGATGAGGTGCAGACGTCCAGAACAAAGTGCATATTGTTGTTTTGTTTGACACAGTAAAACAAGAGCGAGAACAGTTTAAATATGAATAAGATCCGTGCTATAATTATAGTGGCTTGAATCTATTACCTAATCTAACCTAACCAGGTTAGACTTTAGCTCAACTTTGGGAGAAATGGGTCAAACTCCAACACAAATCTCTGAAGGAAAAGTTACTAAATTGTTTTTTTCCGAGTCCTAATTGCTCGTCCGTCCTCTACAAGTATCGATTGTGACTGAAAACCGGGCAAGACCTCAGAATAATCAGTATTCTAACCCGGCAACGCCACGCTCCCATGTCCACATTATGCCAACGCTTCACAGTCGGAGCAAAAACAATTCACAGGCTGCGATGGAAGGTCGGAGAAGCCACTTTTTAATTTCTCAGGCAGCTGTCGAGGGCGAATGCTAATGTTAAAGAAAGACGACCGAGAAAATACGCTTTTGGAATAAGAAAAGTGGAGGCGGAAAAACAAGACCCAGGGACAAACTTTGATTATATTGTAGTAATTGTCAGTAAAAGTGTTTTTATTTAATGACCATACAGGATTTTGCTTCTTTCTATAGATTTTACTCTTGCTTCTTCATTATGCTAAAGCTAGAAATTTTGTACTAGCTTCTTTGTTATGCTAAAGCTAGAAATTTTGTACTAGCTTCTTTATTATGCTAAAGCTAGAAATGTTATACTAGCTTCTTTGTTATGCTAAAGCTAGAGATCTTATACTAGCTTCTTTGTTATGCTAAAGATAGAGATTTTATACTTGCTACTTTATTGGGCTAATGCTAGATTTTATACTAGCTTCTTTATTATGCTAAAGCTAGAGTTTTTTTTTTTACTTCATCTTAAAGGGGAAGTCAGCAGAGTCAAAACAAAGGAAACCTTGCTTCTATAGGACTCATTATAGAGACACAGACTCTTTCTGACGGTTGTTCATTTCTATACATCTGATTTATGGCGTTGTAGAGAACATGCATTTGTCGGATTACATGCTGTAGATTCCGCTGTCAGACACACAACTCTACTCTGTTACACTTTACATATTGTGTTGAGAGATTTATGATCGGGGGGAGAATGCAAGCCGAGACCAAGCTCCAACCGGTCCAAGCCCAATCCAATCAGTAACTTTTGTATTCAACATTGATGCTGATTTTATAATGATGGAAGCTGAGTCCACGACCTGTCAGAGAGAGGCCAGAGAAAGAATGCGGTAATAAAAGTTTTGTATTCAATATTCAACATTTTTGATACATTCGAAGTTTCTATTTAGCCCCTTGACCTTTTTGATTTTAAAACCGGTTGAGTGTGTCCCTGGTCTTCCCACGCACAGACAAAACTTATTTTTCAGTATGAAGCTTAAGCGCAAATTCAGACTGGAAGACCAACGGCACGTCCTGCTGCCACACATCTACACTGACTCCTCCCCTTACACTGACTCCTCCCTCTACACTGACTCCTCCCTCCACTGACTCCTCCCCCTACACTGACTCCTCCCTCTACACTGGCTCCTCCCTCTACACTGGCTCCTCCCGCTATACTGACTCCTCCCTCTACACTGGCTCCTCCCTCTACACTGGCTCCTCCCTTTACACTGACTCCTCCCTCTACACTGGCTCCTCCCTCTACACTGACTCCTCCCTCTACACTGGCTCCTCCCTCTACACTGACTCCTCCCTCTGCACTGACTCCTCCCGCTTCACTGGCTCCTCCCCACTACACTGACTCCTCCCTCTACACTGGCTCCTCCTTCTACACTGGCTCCTTCCTCTACACTGACTCCTCCCTCTACACTGGCTCCTCCATCTACACTGACTCCTCCTTCTACACTGACTCCTCCCTCTACACTGGCTCCTCCCTCTACACTGACTCCTCCCTCTACACTGGCTCCTCCCTCTATACTGACTCCTCCCTCTACACTGGCTCCTCCCTCGACACTGTCTCCTCCCTCTACACTGACTCCTCCCTCTACACTGGCTCATCCCGCTATACTGGCTCCTCCCTCCACACTGACTCCTCCCTCTACACTGGCTCCTCCCTCTACACTGACTCCTCCCTCTGCACTGACTCCTCCCGCTTCACTGGCTCCTCCCCACTACACTGACTCCTCCCTCGACACTGGCTCCTCCTTCTACACTGGCTCCTCCTTCTACACTGGCTCCTCCTTCTACACTGGCTCCTTCCTCTACACTGACTCCTCCCTCTACACTGGCTCCTCCATCTACACTGACTCCTCCCTCGACACTGGCTCCTCCCTCTACACTGGCTCCTCCCTCTACACTGGCTCCTTCCTCTACACTGACTCCTCCCGCTACACGGACTCCTCCCTCTACACTGGCTCCTCCCCCTACACTGACTCCTCCATCTACACTAACCCCTCCCCCTACACTGACTCCTCCCTCTACACACCTGTGCTCATCATGGCAGAATTTAATCCGAGCCTCTCAGTTCACTGCAGCTCAAGCGCTGTTCAAGCAGCAACCCCCCTCCTCCCCATCACCGCCTCTTCAGTGAGTATCAAGTTATGTATTTGTCTTAGCGTCTTTGCCACCAGGGTCTAGACCGATGCGTAAGGACGTTTCTATTAAACTTCCTTCTGCAGACGTCATGCATTATTCCCGCCGGGGTCTAATCACCAAAGCTTATCAGTAAATATAATAATACTCAATCTATGTCTGCTCGTGCTTATTCATGCGTCTCCACAATAAACATTCTAATGCAATCTTTGTCTCACGTCTCTCTAGATTGATATACCCTTTTGTTGATTTTTTTATGACTTTTGTGAATATTTAAAAGCAAATCATAGCAATCATAAAAAATTAGTTTCTTCTTATGTGTGCAGGATGTTTAGGCACACACTAAACCTGTTATGAAATCAAAAGGTGAAGGGGCTTTGACACAACGACATACAATTCATTACAGTTCGATTCAATGCATTCTTGTATCGCCCTAATTCATAGTAGTTTTCTCGGAGGACGTTGCAAAGCTGTCGATTCACCAACAACAGATCAGAGAATCAAACAGTTCAAACACAAGGAATGCAATGATTTAAAACACAGATAGAGCCAGTTTAAAAATCCCATCTTAAAACTTAAAACTGCCAGAACTCCTTGCCCTCGATCACAAGAACTATAAAGAAAACAGGACATGGAAATGGGACATAGGTTTTTGAGGTTACATTGAGGTAATAATAAAATGGTGAGGCTGCACTAGTCAGATCTACTCATCAATCACCACAAATTGACTTAGACCTAGCATCTAAAGCAAGTATTTAGACCTAGCATCTAAAGTATGTATTTAGCATTAGCATCTAAAGTGAGTATTTAGACCTAGCATCCAAAGTATTTATTTAGCATTAGCATCTAAAGTGAGTATTTAGACCTAGCATCCAAAGTATTTATTTAGCATTAGCATCTAAAGTATTTATTTAGCATTAGCATCTAAAGTATGCACTAATATTGCAGTCAGCCAGATGCCAGGAGAGGTCAAGGGCTATTTTCACAAGTCGTCTCCAATCATCGCCACTATGCAGGCCCTGACAAGTCAGTTAACACGCTCTCAATAAATAGGACTCCCAGAATAATGAGACTACAGGAACATGTTGACTCATTCAAACCAATGGGATTCAGAGAAATTGCCCCAAAATATTGACATGGAATTAACTTGAGAAAAATGGGACTAAACTGGACATTTTCAAAATTAGAGCATAATATAAGTTACCACATAAGGCAGATGCTAGCTGTTTTTCTACCCCCTGAAATATGTTTGAAGCTCATTCCACTTCCTGTTTTTTATTCTACCACAAAACAAAAATGTGTTCATTGAAACTGTTCACTGTTCTACGTACAAACAATTATGTTTAAAAATCTGTTGGACACGTTTTGCATGTTTTCTCATGACTTATGTTCATATGTAGTAGTAGTAGTAGTAGTAGTAGTAGCAGTAGTAGTAGTAGTAGCAGTAGCAGTAGTAGTAGTAGTAGTAGTAGTAGTGGTAGGGGTAATAGTAGTAGTAGCAGTAGTAGTAGTAGTAGTAGTAGTAGTAGTCATAGTAGTAGTAGTAGTGGTAGCAGTAGTAGTAGTAGTTGTAGCAGTAGTAGCAGTAATAGTAGTAGTAGTAGTAGTAGTAGTAGTCATAGTAGTAGTAGCAGTAGTAGTGGTAGCAGTAGTAGTAGTAGTAGCAGCAGTAGTAGTAGTAGTAGTAGTAGTAGTGGTAGCAGTAGGCGGCACGGTGGCTGAGTGGATAGCACTCTCGCCTCTCAGCAAGAAGGTCCTGGGTTCGAATCCCAGTCGAACCAGGGCCTTTCTGAGTGGAGTTTGCATGTTCTCCCCGTGTCTGCGTAGGTTTCCTCCGGGTACTCCGGTTTCCCCTACCACTAAAAATATGTCCAATAGTTCTAGCATGCGCCTCCTGTACTGGCGACCCTGCTCCCATCTCTGTGTGGAGTGAGTGACAAATGCCCAAAAATTAAAGGAGCAATATGTAAAAATCTGGCCAAAAGTGGTACTGCAGTCACAGTCAATATTTTGTAGTCCTCTCCCACTCTCCCTGACTCAGGTTGCCAGATTCACACCAAATCCAGCAGCAAACACAGGGAATTATTTTATCAGTTGTTTGTCCGTCTCCATTCACATTGCCATGACAGCCGTGCTAATGCTGAATGAATGTTTTGATTAATGTTTTTTTATTATTATTATTTGGACATTTGAGATAAAAAACAAAAACAAAATAAAAGCAATGTAATTATACATAGTTTATGCAAAATAAATAAGCAATTGATGTCCAAAATAGGAGTGGGAAGAATGGATGTTGGAACGTATTTCTTCAGCGTATCAACATCAGGGTTTGCTCAAGAGGATATCACCTTTTAATTTTATTTATTCCCTATTTTTTAGACAAACATGTAAAAGTCCCACATCAAAAAGAGACTAACATTATTTTAATTGGGGTACATGTGGTCTTAAATGATTATTTTTACAATTAAGCTATAATCTGCAAAAAAACGTCTTGACCTTCATCTTTTACCGTTTTTAGAGCAATCTGTCATAGAATGTGATAACATGCAATAAATACAAAAAGACATAGCCCGGGATCGAACCCGGGGTCCTGCATCGTAAACGCACAGCTTAGACCACTACACCAACGATTCACACGAGTAGAGATACTGTGAAGAACGGAGTGAAACTAGAAAATTCTGCATCACACGTGAACTTTTATCAGCTGTCTCAATTGTTCAAAGGCATCCCGATATAAATCCTCGTTTTAGTCTTTGTTTTGTCATTAATGATTTGAGAGTCATAACAAGACCTTTTTTAGTTCTGCGCCACATGTTATTTTACCACTGAGATTAGTGAGCCGCGCGGAGTTCTGGCAACACGATCACGGACTTACATGACACTTCCTGATTGGCGAAACGGCAGAGGGTAGGACATCAAAATCAAAACAATAACAACTTTTACGGGTCGTAAAACTAATTTTGATAATCAAATATCTCGGCTGAACTACTGTTATCAGTTAAAGATGAATTCGAAAAGAGTATGATTTAATAACGCCTTTTGAAATATTCGGGTCATTTAATGATGACTTGAAATGCAAATATTACATATTGCTCCTTTAACAATTGTAAACCGCTTTGAGACTCAGATCTGCAGTGAAAGGCGGTATATAAATAAAGATTACTAAAGATTACTAGTAGTAGTAGCAGCAGCAATTGTAGTAATAGCAGTAGTAGTAGTAGTAGTAGTAGCAGTAGCAGTAGCAGTAGTAGTAGTAGTAGTAGTAGCAGTAGTAGTAGTAGTAGCAGTAGTAGTAGTAGTAGTAGTAGCAGCAGTAGTAGTAGTAGTAGCAGTAGTAGTAGCAGTAGCAGTAGTAGTAGTAGTAGTAGTAGTATCAGTAGTAGTAGTAGTAGTAGCAGTAGTAGTAGTAGTAGTAGTAGTAGTAGTAGTAGTAGTAGTAGTAGTAGCAGCAGCAGTAGCAGTAGTAGTAGTTAAATGAATGCTTGGATATGATAAAACCTGATTAAATAAAATTTCATTCATAATTAGTCGGATTATTCCCAATATTCCCCGTCTTCAGTTCCTACGGAAATGTAACAAACATTTTTTCCTGAAATTGACCGGTAACTGTCTGCCTCTTTGCAGCCTGTAGTTAAATCTGAAGAAAACAAGTGGGGAACTCTCTCCTCTCTTCGCTGAGTCAGGGCTGAGTCTACATTAGTCTGCAGTATACATACAGAGACATACTCAGAGACGGGAGGTTGTTAGTTCTATTCCGGGATGTTTGCGTCGTCACAGCAGATGTCTCGGTCTGTAATAATGCGACGGTAGGATCCATGTTTCTGCAGCGGGGTCTGTATCTGGGCCAGGCTCCGGTCCGCCGAGACTCGAGGTAAGAAAGTGAGAGCTCCCATTATATGTCACCTCAAAGAAGGACGAGAAACTATGTCTTTATGTGTAGAAAAAAGACAGATCCAGCCAAATCTCTGACTAATACACTCCATCTCCTTCCTGCCGTCGTCACACAGAGCTGAGTAATACGAAGGATGGTTAGACGACAGGGAGGGACGATGGATGGACGGAAGAACAGAACAGGTTAACGAGAGACCGGTCCATATGGTGCATGTGACCTGAACTCTTGAATCTAGTGTTTGCAGAGGGTTTTTAGTAAGTATTGACAACTTTGTAACGTCCTACATGTACGTCTGGTCTTACCATGTGTAAACTCTGGTCCATGATCATCTCCTACATGTACGTCTGGTCTTACCATGTGTAAACTCTGGTCCATGATCATTTCCTACATGTACGTCTCGTCTTACCATGTGTAAACTCTGGTCCATGATCATCTCCTACATGTACGTCTGGGTCTGATCCTAGTGGCTGCAGTTCCCTCGGTTGAATCCCCTCCGACCAATCAGAGAGCGAGGGAGGCGGGTGTTGTAGGTCGGTGTCGGTGACGTCAAGAGTTTGTGCTGAATTTGCTGGTTGTAGTTTGTCGGAGAATGCGATAGTAAAATAATCTGTTCTGGTTCAATCCAAATATCAAGAAACTGAAGCTGTAGCAAGAAGAATGTTTAATAAATGTCATTGTTGTAAAGATGTTGTGGCTCTAAGCTCCCCGAGGGCTCTGTTAGTGGCAAAGGAGATGGCTAAAGCTAGGCTATGGTGGCTTAGTGGATAGCACTCTCGCCTCTCAGCAAGAAGGTCCTGGGTTCGAATCCCGGTTGGACCAGGGCCTTTCTGAGTGGAGTTTGCATGTTCTCCCTGTGTCTGCGTAGGTTTCCTCCGGGTGCTCTGGTTTCCCCTACCACTAAAAATATGTACAATAGGTCTGGCATGTGCCTCCTGTACTGGCGACCCCGCTCCCAAAAATCACAATTGTAAACCGCTTTGAGACTATATAAATAAAGATTAATACTGCTACATGCTAAAGCTAGGCTAAATGCTAAATGCCTCACTCACTCGGGCTAATTACATACTTCACGGTAAACTCAGATCGTTTCAATCTGCAAAAGGAGTAAACCCCTCCCACCTGTTAATGGAGAAAATCCAGACCCTAATAGGAAATGAAATGAGTACGATGGTACGGTAAGACCAGGCTACAAACAACCAGACTTTGGTCGACGTAACTTGACTGCTGCCACTGAGGATAAACAGTGCTAGTTTTAGATACGGTATTATTCTTTAAGTGGAATCAAAAGACGTTTTTTCAGCTCAATGTACTTTCATATGACATTCAGATTTCTGCACAAAAACTCAGTACCCATGCTTTTGTTGTTTATATAAAGGTATCTGTGAAAGGTCACTGAGGATATATGTGTAGTCCGCTGGGCCGCGCTCATAGACGAAAGAAAGACATTCCAGGAAAAAAAATACCCCGGTAAAGTTAACGGCAACGAGAAGATTCACACAAACTTTAAGCAAAAATCACGACATTTTCAAAACTTTTCATGTCAGTGTCAGCCTGGTCTTAACATACCATTGTACTCATTTCAGTTTCAATGTCATACATGAATTCTCTATGTCTCTTTCCCCCCAGAGACTAAAAAAAAATCCATCAAGCGTAAATTGCCCGATCAGCAGTTTCCACAGACCCCCTGGCGAGCTGGGGTCAGAGCCGACAATGTGAGAGTGTCTCTGTGTGAAGGTGGGAGAGGGGGACTGCAGTGGTGCATGCTGGGACAGTGCATTGCAGCGGTGGGATGGGACGAGCTCGGTGACCTTGCAGAGGGCGATGGAACCAGGGGATGGATGGAGAACGATCATGGTCAATTCTTATGTGCTTGTGTGAGAGAGAGAGAGAGAGACCAGAGAGAGACCAGAGAGAGACCAAAGGAAGACCAGAGAGAGACCAGAGGGAGACCAGAGAGAGACCAGAGAGAGACCAAAGGAAGACCAGAGAGACCAGAGGGAGACCAGAGAGAGACCAGAGAGAGACCAAAGGAAGACCAAAGGAAGACCAGAGAGAGACCAGAGAGAGACCAGAGGGAGACCAGAGGGAGACCAGAGGGAGACCAGAGGGAGACCAGAGAGAGACCAGAGAAACCAGAGAGAGAGAGACCTGAGTGAGACCAGAGAGAAAACAGAGAGAGACCAGAGAGAGAGAGAGACCAGAGGGAGACCAGAGAGAGACCAAAGGAAGACCAGAGAGAGACCAAAGGAGGACCAGAGAGAGACCAGAGAGAAACCAGAGAGAGAGAGACCAGGGAGAGACCAGAGGAAGACCAGAGAGAGACCAAAGGAAGACCAGAGAGAAACCAGAGAGAGTATGGGACATGCAGCTGATGCAGGGTCACAACTAGGTCAAGCTGCAGCAGTAAAACCTGATGCTGCAACAGTGTCAGCTCTCAGCCAATCACATCACGGCGTCGCTACAGTCGAGCTGCTCGGTTCCTCGCATCAAAATCACAATTAGAGAATCTCAACGGAACAGAACAGACAAGGCTTTAGTCCGAGCAAAGAACGGACATGTGTTTGCATCGAACAGTAAGACATAAGGAACTCAAAGTGCAAACCAACAAGAAGCTATCACACAACACAAAAATAAAAATAAATACAGTACATTAGAAAGAGTGAAGACACAATCCTACTTTTTTTTTTTTTTTACAATTTATTTCCTCAAGTTTTCTTTCAACACATAACTGAAAGGGGAGAAAACAAAGCAAGACAATAAAAATAAATAAAGGACGAGCAGGAGTCCCAGAGTCAGTCCCTGTGCTCCTCAGAGTCCCAGCAGAAGGCCAGTCCCTGTGCTCCTCAGAGTCCCAGCAGGAGGCTAGTCCCTGTGCTCCTCAGAGTCCCAGCAAGAGGCCAGTCTGTGTGCTCCTCAGAGTCCCAGCAGGAGGCCAGTCCCTGTGCTCCTCAGAGTCCCAGCTCGAGGCCCGCCCCCTACAGACCAGGCTTCTCTGTGTCTTTATGTAAGTGTTATGTGTTATATATAAGTGTTTATGTGTTGTATTTTAGAGCTATACACAAATAAATGAAATAGAACAGAATAGATAATAGCTGCAGTAACTTTTGTCGCTGTGACGACTGACTCTGGAGATAAAATAGTCCTTCAAAGGTTCATTCAAACTTTCTTCTTTCATTAACAATATTCTTTCCTCAGTGGAATCAAACATGTTTCACGGCTCGATACACTTTCATACGACATTCAGACGCAGCATGAAACTTCTGACCCGGTGAGTCCCGAGCATATGGAGCACAGCCTCGTGTCCTGATGACAAATGTTACAGGGACCTCAGGGACCTCACCATCGACCCCAGACAACGCCAGCTCCAGAAAGCTTTATGACCTTTGTGCACCGGGATGTATGTGAAATATACTGTAGGCTTTTCATCATGTGTTTTTGTGTGTTTCTTCAATGTGTCTCTGGGTGTTTTCTATAGGGATGTACCGAATCCAGATTATTGGGGTTCGGCCGAATACTGAATCCACTGGTTAAGATTCGGCCAAATCCGAAACCGAATACCGAATCCTACTCCATCCTCAGTCCATTAATGTTTCATACGCAAACGTTCTAACAGCGGCAATCTTGTGTACTGTTTAGGGTCCTTACCACCACGAGACAAATCAGTGTTGCAAATTGGACATGTAGCTGGACTAGAATCACCTTCTTTGGACTGAAAGTTCTGCCAAACAACACTTTTTCTGCTCACAAGTTCCATTTTCACTTCCTCACTCACACACTCTGAGCTACTGTATTCGAGAAACAAATACTTTGAGTAGCCGCACAGCTAGCGCCCAGATCCGTTCAAAGGCACGAGGAAATGAGGCTAACACTAGACAGTTTAATTCTTGATTAGATTCACTGTCCTTTACTTGTTTAATCATCGTACACCTGTTATGTGTATCCCTATGTTGTCTTTCTGAAATAATTATTCGGAATAATAATAAGAATAGTAAACTGTCTATGTGTTTCCCACATTTCTGTGTGCCTTTGAACGCATCTGGGTGCTAGCTGGCTACTAGACGTGTTTTTTTCTCTGAGCTTTTTTCCTGCCATTTCTCGTAATAAACCTTGTAATCCGTATATAACAACACAAACTGTTTACATGTTTATTTACACTATTTGACATCCACAAACTGAACTTCTGGACGAATCCGGTTTCCGGGATGGATCCAGCAGCCACACATGGATCTATTAGCAGCCACAGCGCGCACAGTGTAAGGGCAGGGTTCGGTTCGGTGGGAAAAATTCTAAGGTTCGGCCAGAACCCGAACCCCGTCAAAAAAGCCAATATTCGGCCGAATCCGAAACCGAATCCTGGATTCGGTACATCCAAAGTTTTCCTTCCACTCGCTCTGGCTCCTATTGACTTACACAAAACCAGTACCAGTTCCTTCTTTAGTCCCTCTTGGTCCTGGTTCTATCCAGGCCGAGCTGGTGCTAAACTGTTCTAACTGATAGTGATTGATCAGAGTGCAGCTGGAAGCCATGATTACCAAGGACTGTGACCCGTAACACAAGAGTAAAGTAAAGTAGAGTAGAGCCATGGAGGGCTGGTGGAAATGGGGCTAATGATAGAATCTGTCTCTTTTTCAGAACCAGTCTTTTTATCAGGACCAGTCTCTTCTTCAAGTCCAGTCTCTTCTACGGGGTCAGGTCTCTCTCTAAAAGCAGCGGTGCTCAGTGCGGTGCCCAGAGGCTGTTGATGTAAAACCATCCTTTCAGAAAACACAGCTCTTTCAGATCACTTACTGAGAGCGGTGAGTGCAGCCACTCGCCATGTTCAGAAAACACAGAGGAACTGGTCTCACTCTGTCATGAATGAACGCTCTCATTTCTCTTTCGTACTTTAGTTGCTTCATAAACTATAAGAAATGCAAGCAGCAGACATGGAGAAAGTTCTACAGACAGAGGTGACTTTGGACATGACTTTAGACTCTTGGAGACACCATTGTCAACATGGAGGTCAGCAAATACTAGTTATTCTCCCTTCGTTAAGTATAGAGTAATGCTAAATTGACAAATATGAAATTCAGACTCAAAGACACGGTTCCTGTCAGACTCCTCCCTCTGCTTCACACCTGTGCTCGTCACCATCTCTCTTCTGCTGCATTCAAACAGAGCCTCTCAGTCCCTGCATCCAACTGCTGATCGTGCTGCAACCCCCCTCCTCCCCGTCACCTTCTCTTCAGTGGAGAATCTTCATGTTATCGGCTCAGCGTCCATCAGGGTCTAGATCTGTGCGGTTCACTCTCTCAGAATCTCTTCTAAACTCCCTCCTGCAGATGTCATGTGGTATGTCTGCCGAGATCTAATTGCCTTAATCTTAATGAATCAATGTTCAAATGCAATAAATAAAACAGGAAAACGGCAGCAAGTCCTACGTAGCTCTGAAACAGTTGTTTTGTGCTTTACAACTTTATTTCTCTTGCTTTTTCCACCTGAGATGTTGAGCACAGGTCCAGACCAGAGCAGAGAGGATTCATGGTCCGAACCAAGTGGATTAGGTGAAAATCCACTGAAAGAAGACCAACTTTTTGAAAAAGGCTAATGAAGAATTTAGCATTTTACTTTGGGCTAGCGCAGAGAAAATGGTCTGAATGGTCTGAAAGACTGAAAAGATGGCGGCAGGCAGCTCGGGGGTGTTAGTTGCTCTGCTATTTTACTCACTCATTCTGAAGTTTAAGCTGTCGGTAAACAACTCTAAACATCATGAATGTATTGACAAAAGCCTAAACAACTACTTCAACAGCGAGGCGCACTTGCACAATCAACAGAGCAAGATCAATGGTGTCATCGGCTATGGTGAACACACGCTAGCCATCGGCTTGACAGTTTCCTATCGATACTATCAAAGGACGCAAAGAAACACTGTGTAAAACACGGACAAACAACAATGCCATGATCATATGCCTCTGCCTACTTATGTCGGGCGACATTCACCAATGCCCTGGTCCAGTCGGCATGTCAACAGATGATGTCGTATATCCACCCAAGCTGCCTACCTGTGGTTCGTCTCTAGCGGTCCCCGCGGACACCGGGGGCGGCGCAGCGGTGGTTTTGGTGTCGGTGGAGCGGCGGTGGTCCTTGCGGAGTGGTTACTGCGTGGGATGTCTGCGTGGCTCGGTGGCGGAGGGGCCCTCCGTGTGCACGGGGAGTCTGTTTGTCGCCACCGGTGGGGTCTGCTCCGATGCCGTGGCCGAGCTGGGTGCTGGGGATCGGCGGTGCGCGATTCCTGCAGGTCCGGATGGTTTTCGGGGTTTTCTGGAGAGCGGCGTTGCTGGCGTGTCTGCTCTCGTGGACTCGGACGGCATGGCGGTGAATTTGCTCTTCTCTTCCCAACTCGACGAAGGTGCTGCGGTGAGCACTGACACACGCAACGCTAACGCCATCAAATGCGTGGTGAATAAAGCGATACGGCTGAACAGGAAGTGGAAAATAGTGCACACTGTAAACAATGCACGGATAATCTGGGATCCGAAGGCCAAACCAAAAGGTTTACTAGGTGGACATCTAAATATTCGCAGTTTAAGATCAAAAAGCGATCAAATAAACCACATGATATCAGAATCGAACCTGGATTATTTTTGCTTATTCGAAACTTGGTTAAATAAAAACTATCCTACTGTGGCGGTTTCAGTTCCGGGTTATATTACCTACCGAAAAGACAGAGCTGACACCAAGGGGGGCGGAGTGATGATGTATGTGAGAGACAATATACAATGCAATGAGATTCAATGGAAAAACTCAAATGACTTAGAATGCCTAGGGTTAAACATGGCCCTCTCTCCTCAGATGTCCCTGACAATAATTGTTGTATACCGACCACCATCTGCTAGTGTTAATTTTTATGATAAGTTCAAGGACATTTTAAAGCAGTGTGATTTTAAAAAGGAGGTTATTGTGATGGGAAATTTTAACCTGAACTGGATGGACCACAAAACAAATGTTGCAAATTATGAATGGCTTCAACTTAGTCCAGATGGTGAAGGGACCAACAAGGATCACAAACAACTCTAGCACTCAAATTGATTTGATCTTTTCCAATCATCCAGAACGGATTGTTAAAACATATAACATGCTAACTGGACTATCAGATCATAATATGGTGCTAATATCAAGAAAACTAACTAGACAACGTTTCTCGGCATATTCTGGAAAAAAAGAATTTATAGGTATCCCTAAGAATAAACAAGAAGAGTTCAACTCTGCAATAAGCAACATAAACTGGGGCACTTTGCTATCAAATAATAAACTTGAAATCTCCTGTCAGAAATTTACAGAGTGCTTACGGTCAAAAATAAATGAGTTCACAATTAAGGTTAAATATAAAAGTAAAAAGTCTTCCTTTCCGTGGGTCAATGATATTATACAACAATTAATGAAAGCAAGAGACAATGGGCCTCATTCACGAACGGTTCTTAGGAACAGATTTGTACGTAAATCCAACTTACGAGGTTTTTACGAAGAAAGTGGCATTCACGAATTTTTCTCGTAACCAGAATTTCTCTTGGGCAAGTACAAATCCTACGAGTCCTCAGGAGCACTCGTACGCATTCAGTGCCGACATGTTCACACGCCGGGGTTGTCCTCTTTGGTGAAGTTTAATAAAAATACAACATTCCAGTGATATGTCCGTCATATCGATGTATGTATTTATTTATTTGTAGTAATCTTTATTAGTAATCTTTATTTATATACCGCCTTTTTCACTGCAGATCTGGCCTACTTTTTAATTCATTTTGAAATGAAATGTGCCAACGCTTTATCAAATACATTGGAAATCTTGCCGTGTATTAGTGACCCCTTCCTATTTATAGGGGGCATTTCTTTATCCACGGGCCACAGAACAACGGCATATATACTGCTGCTGCAGGAGGTTACTGGGTCCGCGCTGAGTCTCTGCGCTGGTCTCTCCCATGGATCTATACGGGTCTGCACTAGTCTCTCCCATGGATCTATACGGGTCTGCACTGGTCTCTCCCATGGATCTATACGGGTCTGCACTGGTCTCTCCCATGGATCTATACGGGTCTGCACTGGTCTCTCCCATGGATCTATACGGGTCTGCGCTGGTGTCTCCCATGGATCTATACGGGTCTGCACTGGTGTCTCCCATGGATCTATACGGGTCTGCACTGGTCTCTCCCATGGATCTATACGGGTCTGCACTGGTCTCTCCCATGGATCTATACGGGTCTGCACTGGTCTCTCCCATGGATCTAGACGGGTCTGCACTGGTCTCTCCCATGGCTCTAGACGGGTCTGCACTGGTCTCTCCATACGGATCCGTGCTGCATGCTCCTGGATCCATACGGGCCCGCGCTGGTCTCTCAAGTCTGGTCTATGCGGTCTCTCTTCGGTCCGCGCTGGTCTCTGCGCACCGGTCTCTCCAGTCAGGTCACTACAGTCTATGCGGTCTCTCCTATAGGTCCGCGCTGGTTTCTGTGTGCTGGTCACTCCAGTCTCTCCTCGGGTCTGCATTGGTCTCAGCGCTGGTCCGCGCTGGATCTCCTCCCAGGGTCCAAAATATTTTGAGATTAATCTCAAAACATTTTGAGATTCATCTTTAAAATAATACATAATATATTTTTAAATTAAGCTCATAACATTTTGAGATTAATCTCATCATATTCTTAGATTAATCTCATAATTTTGCTAGTTCGACTTTATTGTCATAATATTTCGACTTTTAAGTCAACATTTTATAACTTTATTCTATTCTATAAAAGGGTGACTCTTTTGCTCCGTGTAACTCTTTGCTTTAGGCCTGTTGCCGTTTCCTCTGGCGTCTGCACACGGCTCTGCAGTCCCTTATATGGGCATTAGTGGGCGGTTACCTATGCTAAGTACCTATGCTAATGAAGCACCTGGCACGCGCGCTCTACTTACGAGGAAATGGGATTCATCAATCTAAGAGAACAGCTGCGAACAATTCAGCGGCTTACGAGTGCGTTGATGAATCCCACGTAGGGACTTCTTAGAAATCTACTTAAGGACAACTTGAGAAGAAATTTGAGAAGTTTCTTACGAAGTTATTCGTGAATGAGGCCCAATGCTCTTAAAGTTGCTAACAAGTCAAAATTAATTTGTGACCGACAAAAATTCCCTACGCTCCGGAATAAGGTGACCAGACAATTGAGGAAAGCAAAGGCAGACTTTTTCATAACTATTATTAATAATTGTCAGGGTAACTCTAAAGCCATCTGATCACAGATCAATAAACTAACTTGCAAGGCAACCTCTTCTCATAAAACGATACAGCTAAATAATAATGGTAAACTATTACAGAATCCATTGGATGTGGCTCAGCTTCTCAATAATTACTTTGTTGATTCGGTGATGACTATAGCTAAAGGTTTTTCTTTACAAAGCCAAAATGTACCCCCTTGTTGTACAGTTGTATCTAATGAGCCTCCGCTATACCCAAGCTCTGTATCTACATCTGATGTGGCAAAAGCAATAACGCTCCTAAAGACATCTAGAGCTAAGGATGCATATGGTCTGGACACGTATATGCTAAAACAAATAAGTCAATCAGTTATCAATCCATTAACACACATCATCAATACAGTATGTCAATCAGTGAAGGGATATTCCCGGAATCATGGAAACTTGCACGTGTAATTCCAATACTTAAAAGTGGTAATGCTCAACTGACCTCTAATTACAGGCCAATTAGTATTCTACCTACTGTGTCCAAAGTATATGAAAAGCTGGTTGTCGAGCAAATAGTTGATCATCTTAGTAATAGTTCCTCCTCATTGCATCCAATGCAATTTGGATTCAGGTCCAATCATTCAACTGAAACAGCAACTTGTTATTTTCTGGAAAAAGTCAAGTCATCATTAGACAAAGGGGGAATAGTGGGGGCAGTTTTTCTCGATCTGCGGAAAGTTTGACACAGTCAACCATTCAATTTTATTAGAGAAACTTCAGAATTTTAACTTTTCCACAAAATATATCAATCTTATTAAATCATACCTTTCAGCTCGCACACAAGTCGTACAAATCAACAATAAAAATTCCCATCCATTACAATTATCCACTGGAGTGCCTCAAGGCACATCCTACAGCACCTGGACTCCCCGGGGACCTACGCCAGGGTCCTGTTCGTGGACTTCAGCTCTGCCTTCAACACAATCCTGCCATCCCTGCTCCAGGACAAGCTCTCCCAGCTCAACGTGCCCGATTCCACCTGCAGGTGGATCACTGACTTCCTGACGGACAGGAAGCAGCGAGTGCGTCTGGGGAAGAATGTCTCGGACTCTCGGATTATAAATACAGGAGCCCCACAGGGCTGTGTTCTTTCTCCCCTGCTCTTCTCCCTGTACACCAACCACTGCACCTCCAGCCACGACTCCGTGAAGCTGATCAAGTTCGCGGACGACACCACCCTCATTGGACTCATCTCCAACAACGATGAGTCCGCCTACAGGAGGGAGGTGGACCGGCTGGTGTCCTGGTGCAGTGGTAACAACCTGGAGCTGAACGCCCAGAAGACAGTGGAGATGATTGTGGACTTCAGGAAGAGCACTGTCCCCCCGCCCCCACCCTCCGTGATGGACTCCCCCATCACCTCTGTGGAGTCCTTCCGTTTCCTGGGCACCACCATCACCCAGGACCTCAAGTGGGAGCCGACCATCAGCTCCCTCATCAAGAAGGCCCAGCAGAGGATGTACTTCCTGCGGCAGCTTAGGAAAGCCAAGCTGCCTGCGCAGATGTTGGTGCAGTTCTACACGGCCATCATCGAGTCCATCCTCACCTCCTCCATCACCGTGTGGTTCGCTGGAGCCACAGTCAGGGACAAACAGAGACTACAGCGCATTGTGCGCTCTGCAGAGGAAGTGATCGGCCGCAGCCTTCCATCGCTGCAGGACCTGTACGTCGCCTGAGCTTGAGGCCGGGCTGGTCGTATCACAGCCAACCCCTCTCACCCTGCACATGGACTATTCCAACCACTCCCCTCAGGCAGGAGGCTGCGGTCCATCAGGACTAGAACCTCCCGCCACAAGAACAGTTTCTTCCCCTCTGCTGTTGGACTCTTGAACACTTCTTAACCTGTCCCCCCGCCCTTTATAAAGTCACTTTACTGCCCATCATACGTCACTTTACTTCACTATACTGCTGTCACCTTACATTGTGTGCACCATGTGCACTTGTATATTGTAAATAGTAACTGTAACTCTATTTTAAATTTAAATGTATTCTTTAGAAGTGTTTTTTATTCTTATTTTTATTATCTCTTTCTGACTGTTGCACTGAGCCAAAGCAATTTCCAAGTCTGTGACCTCCTGTTACTTACGTGGCAATAAAAATGATTCTGATTCTGATAATTGGCCCTATTCTTTTTAGCATATACATTAATGATTTACCATCAGTATCCAAGACCTGTAACACCCTTATGTATGCAGATGACACGGTCATTTTTGCACATGGCAAAACAACAGAGGAGGTTGCTTCAAAGCTAACAGAGGCCATGGCGTCGGTCACAACCTGGCTCGAAAAATCCTGCCTTCAACTTAATATATCCAAAACGGTTTGTATGTTCTTCTCAAAAAACACCAGAAATACTATAAACATTATACCAGATATTTCAATAGCAGGACAAAAAATACAAGTAGTCACAGAATTCAAATATCTAGGATTATACATTGATTCAAACCTCAGCTTCAAAACACACATCCAAAACACTAGCAATAAGATTAAATTCTGTTCATCAAATTTTAGGTTCATTAGAGACTGTTTGTCAAATGAAGCTGCCAAAATATACTTCTTTTCCATGGTCCTCTCACATATCACATACTGTATCATAAGTTGGTCAAACGCACACGCCACAACAATCAAACCCATGAAATCATTATATAAACAAGCGCTTAAAACATTGGATAAAAAACCCTACAGATATCACCATTGTCAGATTTTACAGAAATATAAGTTACTAAATTGGGACAATCTTATAAAATTCAAAAACATTTGTTTAATGTATAAAATTAAAACTGGCTGTGCTCCGCCTTCACTGAGCGAGTTTGTAAACTTCAGATCGAGTGCAGCCAGAGTAACTCGAGGGGCAGTGAGGGAAGACTGCGTCCTCCCCCTCAGAAAAACTGCATTTGGTCAGGCCGTGTTTTCTTATAAAGCCTCCCAGCAGTGGAACTCGGTGCCTGAAACAATTCGCGAGTCTTCCTCATTTAATTCATTTTTTAAAAAAGCCAAAAAGTGGCTCGTGGAGACACAGACTTGTGAGCACTAGTTATATTGAAAATGTATACTTTGCTCATTTCATGTACTATGTATGTATGTAATTATATTGTGTTTTGTAAATTGCTATGTGATTTTAATCTTGCTTTTTTAGGCTGGCTTTGACATCTGCCAAAGGGTCTACCGATGAAAATTAGCTTCTCTGCTAACTCGGGCATATTTACATTGTAAAATGTTGATTAATGTGCACTGTCCCTTTTCAAATAAATAAATCTAATATTAAGCGACTCCACCTCTGCTGCTGTGACCTGAAGGACTGTTGCTGATTATTACAGTACTATTGCTAGCATTTTAGAATTATCAATTTTATTTTTTACTTTTGCTGCTACTGGACGACTGAATTTGTCCTACGGGGATCCATAAAGTATCTATCTAGTTTTGTCTCTATCTAAGAGACAAAAACAAAAATACAGAGAAAAAACAAACAAACACACAAATTACTAAACTCTGTAAAGAAAGTTTCTCTGATGCTTCTTTCTTCTGCAGACACTAAATATTACTGCAAACATTCAACAAACCGTCTAAAGTAATCTGCGTCTTGACTCTTCCCAGATTGAAATTACAAAATTGAACAAAGCCGATCTTTGAGTCATAACCGAGACTAGTTTTCCGAGCCACATCCCGACAGAATCCAGAGAAAATACTCGTGATGCTAATGCTACGACTGCTGACTTTGTGGAAGTAGCCTAAGCCTCCGCGCTCCTTTATGATGAGGCCCCTGGCAGCGACGCCCGGTGTGCGCGTGCCAATAAATCATTCCTTAACTAGCTGTATATGACGGACTTCCCACGCACCGGACGCCCTTGATGAAATTGCCCATTTGGCAAAATCCCAGGCATCCGATCCGCGCGCTCTCCCTTGACGCTGCATATATGTGTCCTCATTACGACAGAGGACAATGTCTCCGCGTTTACATTACGAGCTTTCGCATATACGCTCATCCGGGATTATACAGAAGGCAGGGGCATCAGCAGGGGCCGCAGCAGGGGGCCCAGGGACCCTGAGCTGGGGCACTAGTCTAACTAATTTCATCCAGGGACAAAGAGACTCCACATTGGACTGCAGAAATAACTCCTGATGCAGAGGTTGGATAGAAATACAGTATATCAACCTACAATATGTATTAACACAGACTATAATCCACATGGGACCTCAAATATTCTAACACAGACTATAATCCACATGGGACCTCACTTATTCTAACACAGACTATAATCCACATGGGACCTCAAATATTCTAACACAGACTATAATCCACATGGGACCTCACTTATTCTAACACAGACTATAATCCACATGGGACCTCAAATATCCTAACACAGACTATAATCCACATGGGACCTCAAATATTCTAACACAGACTATAATCCACATGGGACCTCAAATATCCTAACACAGACTATAATCCACATGGGACCTCAAATATTCTAACACAGACTATAATCTCCATGGGACCTCAAATATTCTAACACAGACTATAATCCACATGGGACCTCACTTATTCTAACACAGACTATAATCCACATGGGACCTCAAACATTCTAACACAGACTATAATCCACATGGGACCTGAAATATTCTAACACAGACTATAATCCACATGGGACCTCACTTATTCTAACACAGACTATAATCCACATGGGACCTCAAATATTCTAACACAGACTATAATCCACATGAGACCTCAAATATTCTAACATAGACTATAATCCACAACACAGTCTATAATCCACATAGGACCTCACTAACACAGACTATATCCACATGGGACCTCATTTTTTCTAACACAGACTATAATCCACATGGGACCTCACTAATTATAACACAGCCTATAATCCACATGGGACCTCAAATATTCTAACACAGACTATAATCCACATGGGACCTCACTAACACAGTCTATAATCCACATAGGACCTCACTAACACAGACTATATCCACATGGGACCTAATTTTTTCTAACACAGACTATAATCCACATGGGACCTCACTAATTATAACACAGACTATAATCCACATGGGACCTCAAATATTCTAACACAGACTATAATCCACATGGGACCTCACTAACACAGTCTATAATCCACAACACAGTCTATAATCCACATAGGACCTCATTTTTTCTAACACAGACTATAATCCACATGGGACCTCAAATATTCTAACACAGACTATAATCCACATGGGACCTCACTTTTTCTAACGCAGACTATAATCCACATGGGACCTCACTTTTTCTAACGCAGACTTTGTACCATTTTTTTGGGGTTTTCACCTTGAGGCAAAGTCAAAATTATGCCCCGTTTCCACCGACTTGGCTCGACTCTACTTTTCAATTAAATTCACTTCACTGTATCTGTGTATCAACCTAAATCACAGAAGTTGTCTTCTTGGAGGACTTTA
Organism: Knipowitschia caucasica; assembly: GCA_964034765.1. Taxonomy (NCBI): domain Eukaryota; kingdom Metazoa; phylum Chordata; class Actinopteri; order Gobiiformes; family Gobiidae; genus Knipowitschia; species Knipowitschia caucasica. The sequence continues at coordinate 36,294,720 of OZ035829.1, read as the reverse complement.
CAAAGCTGTCGATTCGTCCACACAGATCAGAGAATCAAAAAGTTCAAACAAAAAAAAATAAACGATTAAAAAACACATGGAGACTTTGGTCCATCGGGGCAGAGACCAGTATTCATAAATTATCATAAATGTTGCTGTTTCAATCTACTCTCTCTTTGTGTTTCCATTTAACTTTAGTATTTGCTGTATGCTAGAAAGTGACCAGTAAACATGGAAATTCCTTGGTAACCATGGCTTCTAGCAGCTCTCTGGCCAAGTTAGAACACTTTCGTGCCAGCTCGGCCTGGATAGAACCAGGACCAAGAGGGACTAAAGAAGGACCTGGTACAGATTTAACAGGACCAGAGGAAATGCTGTTGAGTAGAGTAGAGTAGAGTAGAGTAGAGTACATTAGAGTAGAGTACATTAGAGTAGAGTAGAGTAGAGTAGAGTAGAGTAGAGTAGAGTAGAGTAGAGTAGAGTAGAGTACATTAGAGTAGAGTAGAGTAGAGTAGAGTACATTAGAGTAGAGTACATTAGAGTAGAGTACAATAGAGTAGAGTACATTAGAGTAGAGTAGAGTACATTAGAGTAGAGTAGAGTAGAGTAGAGTAGAGTAGAGTAGAGTAGAGTACTTTAAAGTAGAGTTGAGTAGAGTAGAGTAGAGTAGACTAGAGTAGAGTACATTAAAGTAGATTTGAGTAGAATAGAGTAGAGTAGACTAGAGTAGAGTACATTAAAGTAGAGTAGACTAGAGTAGAGTACATTAAAGTAGAGTAGAGTAGACTAGACTAGAGTAGAGTACATTAAAGTAGAGTAGAGTAGACTAGAGTAGAGTACATTAAAGTAGAGTAGAGTAGACTAGAGTAGAGTACATTAAAGTAGAGTAGAGTAGAGTAGAGTAGAGTAGACTAGAGTAGAGTACATTAAAGTAGAGTAGAGTAGACTAGAGTAGAGTACATTATAGTAGAGTAGAGTAGAGTAGATTTAAGTAGAGTAGAGTAGAGTAGATTGAAGTAGAGTAGACTAGAGTAGAGTACATTAAAGTAGAGTAGAGTAGAGTAGATTGAAGTAGAGTAGAGTACTGTACTGTACTTGGACAATCACACTATAGTAAATTATAATATAATAAATTTGAAGTATACTATTGTGTTTGTTTGTATGTGTTTGAAATTGTAAAGTCCTGCAGCATCAGATGTTGTTGGTTCTGACCCAGTCTATCCATCCACACACTCCGCTCAATCATCATCACTGCATGTAACGTCTGGGTCTGGTCCCTGTGTCTGTGATTACAATCAGTTGAATTCCATCCGACCAATCAGAAAGCGCGGGAGGCGGGTGTTGTAGTTAGATGTGGGTGACGTCAAGAGTTAGCGTCGAACGAGCAGGTTGTAGTTTGGGGAAGAATGTGAAAGTGAAGTATTCCGGTCTGGTTCTACCAAGATACTGAAGCAGGAGAAAGAGGAATGTTTAGCAAATGTAATCGCTGCAAAGATTGTGGCGCTACTCTCCACGGGCTCCGTTAGCGGCAAAGGAGATGGCTAAAGCTAAAGAAAGCTAGGCTAAATGCTAACGACTCACTCGGGCGCATTACATACGTCACGGTAAAAACTCAGATCCAATCGTTTCAATCTGCAAAAGGAGTTAGCCCCTCCCACCTGTTTACGGAGTCAATGGAAAAAATCCAGACCTTTCTACGAAATGTAAATTGTACTATGGTGTGGTACGACCAGGCTAGTTCTAACCCTAACCCAATAAGACCCAAAGTCAAAATAATAATAATAATAATAATAGTAATACTGTGGGGCTCAGAGTCTAGATCGAGACATTTTCCCTTGTTTATAAGAAAATGTGAATTTTCCATTTTCTGAAAAGGTTTTGAACTGTGGTTTAGTTTATTTGTCAACACTTATAAAATACACGCACACACTTACACACACAAACAAGTTATAAAACACACACAAAATATGAATAATCAGTGGCGGAAAAGTCTTAGTTGTGTCTCTAGGTCAAAAAGTGTGCTACACTCCAGCTACACACCAGCTACACACCAGCTACACACCAGCTACACACCAGCTACACTCCAGCTACACACCAGCTACACACCAGCTACACACCAGCTACACACCAGCTACACTCCAGCTACACACCAGCTACACACCAGCTACACTCCAGCTACACACCAGCTACACTCCAGCTACACACCAGTCTGACACCAGCGCAGCGTTGCCACGGCGATGGAGCTGATGCTAATCCTGCAGTAAAACAGTGGCTCTGGGCCTTTTTAGGTTTATGGAACAAACTGAGCGGGATTATATCTGTGCAGCTCCACTCAGCTGTGAACGCTCAGGGCCAGAACCGAGACCGGAGCGCCAGTCCGAGCGTCAGTCCGAACCTCAGTCCGAGCCTCAGTCCGAGCCTCAGTCCGAACCTCAGTCCGAGCCTCAGTCCGAGCCTCAGTCCGAGCCTCAGTCCGAGCATCAGTCCGAGCGTCAGTCCGAGCCTCAGTCCGAGCCTCAGTCCGAGCCTCAGTCCGAGCCTCAGTCCGAGCCTCAGTCCGAGCATCAGTCCGAGCGTCAGTCCGAGCGTCAGTCCGAGCCTCAGTCCGAGCCTCAGTCCGAGCGTCAGTCCGAGCCCCAATCCGAGCCTCAGTCCGAGCGTCAGTCCGTCCTCAGACGTCACAAAACAAGAGACAAACCCAAAAACTATGTGTGAGATTTCTGTGTTTAATATGTTTTTCTGTTGTAGCTGTGTTTAAGTTATTATTATTACACCATGATAAAATAATGGGACTTTTTCAACATCAGTCCTGGGTCTACAGCCTCAGTCCTAGATCTACAGCCTCAGTCCTGGATCTACAGCCTCAGTCCTGGATCTACAGCCTCAGTCCTGGATCTACAGCCTCAGTCCTGGATCTACAGCCTCAGTCCTAGATCTACAGCCTCAGTCCTGGATCTACAGCCTCAGTCCTGGATCTACAGCCTCAGTCCTGGATCTACAGCCTCAGTCATGGGTCTACAGCCTCAGTCCTGGATCTACAGCCTCAGTCCTGGATCTACAGCCTCAGTCCTGGACCTACAGCCTCAGTCCTGGATCTACAGCCTCAGTCCTGGACCTACAGCCTCAGTCCTGGATCTACAGCCTCAGTCCTGGGTCTACAGCCTCAGTCCTGGATCTACAGCCTCAGTCCTGGATCTACATGGCAAGAGCTCTGGTGTGTGTGGTGCACACCGGGGTAGTCTTGCACAGTTTTTCCAATGTGGTTTTACTGCAAATGGCAAATAAATGAATCTGAATCTACAGCCTCAGTCCTGGGTCTACAGCCTCAGTCCTGGACCTACAGCCTCAGTCCTGGATCTACAGCCTCAGTCCTGGACCTACAGCCTCAGTCCTGGATCTACAGCCTCAGCCTCAGTCCTGGATCTACAGCCTCAGTCCTGGGTCTACAGCCTCAGTCCTGGCTCTACGTTGGACTTTTGGATCATTCTCCATTGGACAGTAGCTGTTTATGAGGCACTTATAAATACATTGTGGAGAGTTTTATAACCCGACAGACCTTGAGGTGATGTTGATGTTTTGCCGCCATCACTATGGAAACAAGCCTTGGACTAAAAGTAAAAAACACATTTATGGGAGAATTTTTGATACAAGACAGTAGCATGTTTATGAGACCAACATAACACATGGTAATCTTTCACTTTGGGGCAGAAAGACGCTGTTTTTAAAGCACATAGACCTTTCTTATAGTTTGAATTATTCACACCACTTACTTATTAGCAAATCTGTGCGATACAGGAGATCCAGGAACCTCCACATTCACCCACATTTATGGACACTGGTCTCTGCCCCTCATTCACCAATGGCTCTATGACTTTTGATTCTCTGATCTGATCTGGCGAATCAACAGCTTTGTAATGTCCTACGAGATATTGGACGATACAAGAATAAATTATAATTGAGATTGATGCGGATTAAAGTTTGTAACTACAGTACCGTCTTCCATGGAGTCTCGTCCTCAGCACCTCGTTGGTACTTGGCAATAGATTAAGAAGTAGAGATGCTTTATTGGTCCCACAGTGGGGAGATTTCAGTGTTGCATCAGCCGTCACAGAACCGTAGGATAACACAAGATAAATGAACTATAACTCTGTTCTATAATACAATGCAATCTCTGACTTAAAGGAGCAGTTTGTAAAAATGTGGCCAAAAGTGGTACTGCAGCCTCTCCCGCTCTCCCTGACTCAGGTTGCCAGATTTGCAGACGAATCCAGCTGGAACCATAACAGCTGAATACACAAGAGTTTAGTCAACAACAAATCTCTCAGACAGATCTATAGGTTTTAGGGAGATGACTGTAATCTACTCACAGAGGTCACGCCACTCAGACTCAGTTATTAAGCTGTGTGTGTGTGTGTGTGTGTGTGTGTGTGTGTGCGTATGTGTGCGTGTGTGTGTGTCTATTTGTGCGTGTGTGTGTGTGTGCGTCTTTGTGTGCGTGTGTGTGTCTGTTTGTGCGTGTGTCTGTGTGTGTGTGTGTGTGTGTGTGTGCGTGTGTCTGTGTGTGTGTGTGTGTGTGTCTGTGTGTGCGTGTCTGTTTGTGTGTGTGTGTGTCTGTGCATGTGTCTGTTTGTGCGTCTGTCTGCATATGTGTGTGTGTCTGTTTGTGCGTGTGTGTGTGTGTGTGCGTGTGTCTGTGTGTGCGTGTGTGTGTGTGTGTGTGCGTGTCTGTTTGTGTGTGTGTGTGCATGTGCATGTGTGTGTGTGCGTGCATGTGTGCCTGTGTGTGTGTACGTGTGTGTGCATGTGTGTGTGTCTGTTTGTGCGTGTATGTGTGTGTGTGTGAGGAGGGATGCAGCCCAGAAAGTATTTTTGAATGAAGAAATATTAGCATATTGTACCATTACGTAACATTATATTCAGCAGCCGTCGCCTCAGACGACTTTACAAAGTTGTCGATTCACAAACAACAGATCAGAAAATCAAACAAACACAGAAACATTGACCACGGTCCAGGATGTGAGTAAATGTCCTGGGTCCTCACTGTCCCAAGACCTTATATATACTGTCCTCTGAAGCTGTGGAGGGCAGGGCCTGGTTAGTGCTGTGATGGGAGACCTCTGGGAACAGCAGCCACAGTGGGGCGGCTGCGGCTGTGGAGTGCCAAACTGTGGTCGTGTCCTTAGGCAAGACACTTCCCTCACATTAGAATGAGTCTGGTGTGTGTGTGAATGGTTGGTAGTGGTGGGAGGGGCCGATGGCACAGACTGGTTGCCTTGCTTCTGTCAGTGTGCCCCAGGGCAGCTGTGGCTACAGTAGTAGTTTGTCACCACTGTGTATGGAGTGAAAGAATGATGATGTGAAGAGACTTTGAGTGTCCAGAAAAGCTCTGTATAAAACCAATGCATTATAATTATTAAGTGCGCTGCAACACTGCAATTTCCCCACTGTGGCACGAATAAAGGCTTTTTCATCTTTTCTTATAGTACATTAGTTTTGTCTTGATTCTGCACCTTATTACAAGCTCATGATCCAGTCCTAACTATTGATAATAATAACAATAAACAAACAAGAGAAGCCTGACATTACTATCCTGGTCTCACCAAACCATTGGACTCATTTCATTTGGTGCATGTAGGAAATGATCCTGGTCCTGATCCACTGCTGAAATACTGGTTCATGCCTTCATCACCTCCAGACTACAGCCTCCTCTTTGGTCTCCCCTCCACCCATCTCCAAAAACTTCAATACATCCAGAACTCCGCCGCCCGCCCGCTCACCCACACCCGCTCCAGAGACCACATCACCCCTGTCCTCAAACAACTCCACTGGCTCCCTGTCCCACACCGCATCCAATACAAGGTCCTCCTTCGCGCCGCCTCAGATCCACAGACTCAGACCTCCTCAATCCCCTCAGGACTAAACACCGAACACTGGGGGGACCGAGCCTTCGCTGCAGCTGCCCCCACTCTCTGGAACTCACTCCCTCAACCAATCAGAAACTCAGACTCACTACAGAACTTCTCCAAACCCACCTGTTTCAGCCTTTTCTTAATTTTGTTCTTCAATGTTTATTCTTTATGTGTTTTGCAAAGCGTCTTTGAGTGTCTAAAAAAGCACTGTATAAGATCTATGCATTATTATTATTATTATTATTATTATTATGATAAAGGACCGGAGTTTACAGATGGCTAAAACCGGACTACAACAGTACAGAAACAGTAAAGTTAATGGTAGGGATTATATCAAGTTACTATATTATATTAAAATACAATACAGAACCTATTTAAACGACTGTCTTTAAAGCGCACAGTAAACAGACGAGCTTTCATACAAACAGATCAGGACTTTAAATATGTTTCCAAAGAGAAGCCTAAAATTACAGACACAGAAACAGAAACAAGTATTAAGAAGTTATAAAGTAGTTATTAAAAATACAATAGAGAATACGGCAGACGAGAAAATCCAAACCTCAAATTCTTTCTCTCATCTTTTCTTGGTTTGGTCTAAATTCTGAATCTAATCACAACTCACTACATTAGACACATTTGCAAAACGTTATGCAAAATACATACAAATAGATCATGGTTTAACGTGTTTAGAAGGAGAAGCAAAACAGAACTTATTCACAATAGAATAGAGTGGAGTGAGAGGATTAACGTTACAGACGCAGAAACGGGGATGATTAAGACGTGTTTGCCTTTTGCAGTAAAACCACATTGGAATAACTTCATCTATTTGACAATTTTAAACTACTGTGTCTTAAGTGTAAACAGCAAACAGATGAGGCGATCCAGCACTGCAATAAATGTAAAAATATGAGGTGATATTTGCTTGAATCGAGTGGTTTTTAGTCTTAATCTGACACATTCTGACTCAAAAACAAGATTTATTTAGTCAAAAACTGCTGCTTAATTTTCTCATTTCTTGTGTCTTTTTGAAACAAGATTGTTTTGCTTCGTCCCGTTGGAGAATCTTGTTTCAAGGCTCAGTCAGAATGTTCAAATTAAGACACATTTTGCCAAATTTGAGCCATTTCTGACTTATTTTCCATCACTTTTTGCGGTAAATCTCCTCCCAAACCGCAGCGATCTTACTCTAGGCTGTATTTTGACGCAGAAAGTAACACAAAAGTCGCGTAAAAACACAAAAGACGTGAATGAAAGTGTCCGGGAGCACTCACCTGCCGCAGCTCTGTTGGAGGTAAACATGCTCCTGGATCCGCGACCTCTTTACGCGTCTCCATCACGCTCCATCCCGCTCCCGGACGGTCCACTTTCTCCTCCGCTTCCTCTTCTTCGCTCTAATAACGAGACCTGGCCAACATCTGCTCTCTCTCTCTCTCTCTCTCTGTTCCCTGGGAGTGCACGGACCTCGGGGAGCTCCGGGTAATTGCGCTACTATTAATGATTGAGGTCGAGCGCGTTCGTGTGGCTGATGTGAGAGAGAGTGAAAGTATAGATGCTGCTGCTGCTGCTGGTCCCTCCTCCTCTTCCTCCTCCTCCTCCTCCGCGCGGTCTCTGTGCCAAAGTCCCGCTCATAACCTGTGCGTAACGACCTGTCCAAACAGTCGTAGCGCGCTCTGTGCCACAGACGGAGAGACTGGTGTTTTCAATAATAGTCTGTGAGCATCATGTGACGGAGACGTGGGCACAGCAGGATCAGAGCGGACCGCATCAGACTGCGCCTGTTGCTACAGCACCTCTGCTGCTGCTGCTGCTGCTGCTGCTGCTGCTGCTGCTGCTGCTGCTGCTGCTACTGCTACTGCTGCTGCTGCTCCTGCTGCTGCTGCTGCTGCTGCTGATGTGTAATAAGTACTAGCACTTTAATGTTACTGACTTTATAGAATGATGTTTTTATTTGTTTGAATGGATGGATGTGTTTCTGCTCCTGGACACTAGGATTTATCATCTGTCTCTCTCTCTCTCTCTCTCTCTCTCTCTCTCTCTCTCTCTCTCTCTCTCTCTATTTCTCTCCGTCTCTTCTCTCCTCTTTCTCCTCTCTCTCTCTGTCTCTTACTCTCTCATTCTTTCTCTCCCTAACTCTGTATCTCTGTCTCTTTGTATCTATCTTGTCTCTTCTCTGCTCTTTCTCCTCTCTCTTCTCTCCTGTCTCCCCCCTCCTTTCTCCCCCTTCTCTCTTCTCTTCTCTCTCTCCTCTCTCTCCTATCCTCTTTCTCCTCTCTCCTCTCCTATCCCTCCTCTTGCTCCTCCCTCCTCTCTCTTCTCTCCTCTCCTCTCTCCTCTCTTCTCTCCTCTTTCCTCTCTCTCTGTGCCCATTATCAACACACTTAGACTAAATGCAGCATATGTTACAGTTACCTTGATGATTACATAATATACTGTATAGACTGCATCGTATCCTCACCTCCTCCTGTGCCTCCTCCACTGGGGCCTCCTCCTCGGGCCTCCTCCTCCTCCTCCTCCTCAGGCCACCTCCTCGGGCCTCCTCCTCCTTGGGCCTCCTCCACTGGGGCCTCCTCCTCAGGCCTCCTCCTCGGGCCTCCTCTACTGGGGCCTCCTCCACTTGGGCCTCCTCCTCGGGCCTCCTCCTGCTCCTCCTCCACTTGGGCCTCCTCCTGCTCCTCCTCCACTTGGGCCTCCTCCTCAGGCCTCCTCCTGGAGGGATATGGATTTTTTTTTATGTGGAGAAAAAACGATCTTCTCTGGGTTCAACAACAGTTCTATAAGTGAAGACGACTGTTTCACCTGGTACCAGACGACTGTTACACCTGGTACCAGACTAGTGTTACACCTTGTCCTGGTTCATGGTCCATTTCAAACAGCTGGGTTATTGAGAAAGGATTTAGATTTAGTTTTTATCCTTTGGCCTCACACTGGCAGGAGACCAGATCACTACAGTACTATGAGAGGAGAGAGACCAGAGAGACCAGAGAGACCAGAGAGACCAGGGAGACCAGAGAGACAAGAGACCAGGGAGACCAGAGACCAGAGAGACCAGAGAGACAAGAGACCATAGAGACCAGAGACCAGAGAGACCAGGGACACCAGATAGACCAGAGAGACAAGAGAGACAAGAGACCATAGAGACCAGAGACCAGAGAGACCAGCGACCAGAGAGACCAGGGACACCAGAGAGACAAGAGAGACAAGAGACCATAGAGACCAGAGAGACCACAAACCAGAGACCAGAGAGACCAGCGACCAGAGAGACCAGACAGACCAGAGAGACAAGAGACCAGAGACCAGAGAGACCAGGGAGACCAGAGAGACCAAAGAAACCAGAGAGACAAGATAGACAAGAGACCATAGAGACCAGAGACCAGACAGACCAGACAGACCAGAGAGACGAGAGACCAGAGAGACAAGAGACCAAAGACCAGAGAGACAAAAGACCAAAGACCAGAGAGAGAGAAACCAGAGGGACTTGACTAGAGACGAGATCAGACACCAGAGAAACCAGAGAGACTAGAGAGATCAGAGAGACAAGACACCAGAGACAAAAGACAAGAGACCAGAGAGACCAGAAACCAGAGACCAGAGATAATAAAGACCAGGGACACTAGAGACAAGAAACAAGAAACAAGAGAGCAGAGAGACCCAAGAAACCAGAGAAACCAGAGACCCCAGAGAGACCAGAGAAACCAGAGAGACCAGAGAGACCAGAGAGACCAGAGTGACCAGAGAGACATCAGAGACCAGAGACCATGAAAGACCAGAGGCGGGAGCTGGTGAGTGGGCTCCGCAGCAGCTGGACAGAGACGGAGCCCACGCACAGAGAGCTGCAGGGGGTGGATCAGAGCAGGAGAACTGAAGAGAAATGATTTCTTTTTCTGTGGATACATTTATTTCTCTAATGACATTTTTTTTTTTTTTTTAGGTAATAATAATAATAAAACACCAGACAACAACTGTTTCAGAGCGACTTGCTGCTGTTTCAAGCACCATATCTTATAGCCACATTTCTGGTACAGTTGGAACCATGTAATCCTGACGTGTGTACAAGCTGAAGATTATTACACCAGACAACAGCACAATATGTCTTCAGTCATGATCCACCCTCCCCCTGGGGACAGGAGCAGAAGCCAGGCCCCTAAACATTCTGTCCAAACGGGTTAGAGTCCTCTGCACATACATACAACACACACACACACACACACACATTCGTACACATATGTATAGCCTTTTGTAGACATTTCTGAATTACTCGTGGACATTGGAACCGCTCACATTGGATTGGCTTTATTTTCCTGTATTTCATTGCTGGTCTCTCTCTGGTCTTTCTCTGGTCTCTGTCTGTTCTCTCTCCTCTCTCTGGTCTCTTTCTCTGGTCATTCTCCGCTGTCTCTGGTCTCTCTGGCCTCTCTCCTCTCTCTGGTTTCTCTCTGGTCTCTTTCGCTGGTTTCTCTCCTCTCCCTGGTCTCTCTCTCTAGTCTCTCTCTGATTTCTCTCTGGTCTCTCTCTGGTTTCTCTCAGGTCTCTGTCTGTTCTCTCTCCTCTCTGGTCTCTTTCTCTGGTCATTCTCCGCTGTCTCTGGTCTCTCTCTCTAGTCTCTCTCCTCTCTCTGTTCTCTCTCTGGTCTCTCTCTCTAGTCTCTCTCTGGTCTCTCTCTGTACTCTCTCTGGTTTCTCTCTGGTCTCTCGCTGGTTTCTCTCCTCTTCCTGGTCTCTCTATCTGATCTTTCTCTGGTCTCTCTCCTCTCTCTGGTCTCTCTCTCTCCTCTCCCTGATCTCTCTCTCTAGTTTCTCTCTCTCTTCTCTCTGGTCTCTCTTCTCTTCTGCAGAGAGACAGAGACAGTGTTGATGTGATGGTTTTCCGAGGCTGGTGTGAATAATATAGAAGCAGGAGTTCCTCTGCTCTCCACAAACCTCCGACCAGAGCTGGACTGGCCATCGGGCGTACCGGGCAATGCCAGAAGGGCCGATGCCCATATTTGGGCCGGTCTGTTTGCCTCATACAAAAAAGATGTTTGTGAAAAGTGTAAATCCGTTGAGAACTGTTCGAAGGGGCGCGCGTGTCCGCGGGGCACCTGCTGTATGTACTGGAACGGGATTCTACCACCTCAGCGGCCGCAGTGTTCCGGCATCCAGCGGCTCTGAGCTGGACGCGGCAACCACTCACAACACAACACGGTGAGCGCGTAGCCGCAACGTGACCATGTACCCAAGACCATAAACGTGCACAGGACCATGCGTGTCTTTGCGTAATTTGTGCACCCAATAAATACACCGCTGCAGGAAACAGTCCGCGTCTCCCTCTCCTCTCGAAGTGCGACTAAATTAAAGCTCGGGTGCCTAAATTTCCCATTGCATTAAAAGTTCATGTTTGAGCCCAAAATTAAAATGTTGTGAAAAAATTAAACAGATTTAGAGCCAGCCAATGGCTGACATTATGCATTTCAGACTTTTTTGACCAATTCTCATCCCTGTAACAAACAACAGTGTTGTCTGCGTCCACCTCCCTCACTCTGAGACATGTTTATTACTCTCTTGTAATGTAGACTATTGTACTTTATGTTATTGTTGAAACTGCACATATCCTGATCCTCTACAGTATGCTTCCACATACTGTATAAACCAGGGGTCGGCAACCTTTAGTGCTCCTCCAGTGGCTCCTGGAGCCTTTTCAAAAATGTCTGAAAATGGAGTGGGAGGGCTATATTTTATTCCTAATTTGAATGTGGTTTCTGTAGGAGGAAAAACATTCTTAACGTTTTTCAATGCTGTAAAAATGTGTATAAGTAATATTCAATTTCAACATTTCTGTCAACGTAGTGAGTCATATCCTGTGGCGCGGCCCCGCGGCAGACGGCCGCTGCTGTAAACAAACCGGCGTGTGCGCACGGATCCCAAAGATAAAAAGAGAACGAGTCGATAATAAGACTGGACTAAGAACAAGACTGAACATTTGCTTTCAGTCAATGAGGAAGGACTGCTTCATGTTTGCGATGTAATAGGAAGTTTTGTTGCAACACGAGGAACAATGAAGCACTAAATACCGTTCACAGGGATTACGTGAAGGATTCTTTCATACAAAATCCGGAGCACCTTTTTCAGACTTCAAAAACCTCCGCAAAGACTGTGAAAGAAAAGGCCATTAAGGACATTCAGCTCCAGCAAACTTCAGCCTGTGACGTGATCGATATGAGCGGACAGTGCAGGTGTGTGACCTTTGAGCCAAAAAGCAGATTTATTTACTGTATTTCTACAGTTGCATGAAGGCAAAAAAATGGAAGTCAAAGTTAAAGCAGAGTCATCACGTGGTGCGTCATTCTCTCCAGGACACGCTGCAGTGAAAACACACATTTGACAATCATGAATGCTTATTATGTATTTGTAGCCTTTACTTGGTCATTTAGATATTAGGCTAATGTAGCTACATTGTGTAACCTTCATATAAGCTTTATACAAGGCTGTTATTTTTTTGCGGCTCCAGACAGATGTTTTTAGTATTTTTTGTCAAATATGGCTCTTTGAACCTTTTGAGTTGCCGATCCCTGGTATAAACAAACTGTAAAAAACGTGACAAAAACATGCCTGGGCCGGTAAGAAGGAAAAAATGCCCGGGCCGTTTTTTTGTCCCAGTCCAGCCCTGCCTCCGACTCTGAAATGTTAATGTTCTCTCTGACAGACTGGCTGCTCCGGGGGAGACACGCTCAGATGTGGAGACCGGCTTTTAAAAGCTGTATGTTGACGAGTGTGTGTGTGTGTGTGGGTGTGAGTGTGTGTGTGTGTGTGTGTGTGTGTGTGTGTGTGTGTGTGTGTGTGTGTGGGTGTGTGTGTGTGTGTGTGTGTGTGTGTGTGTGTGTGTGTGTGTGTGTGTGTGTGTGTGTGTGTGTGTGTGTGTGTGTGTGTGTGTGTGTGTGTGTGTGTGTGTGTGTGTGTGTGTGTGTGTGTGTGTGTGTGTGTGTGTGTGTGTGTGTGTGTGGACCGCAAGAAGCAATGTAGGGCAGGGTATTACTAACTATAAACAGTCTAATAAATACCGGTTTATTGGGGGTTTGGAGGTTGGAAAGACTGGCTTGAAAAATATTTTGTATTTTTGCTAGTCAATATGGCTTTTCTCAATACATATCAAAAGCCCAAAGCCCCAGGACTGAGGCTGTAGATCCAGGACTGAGGCTGTAGATCCAGGACTGAGGCTGTAGATGCAGGTCTGAGGCTGTAGACCCAGGACTGAGGCTGTAGATCCAGGTCTGAGGCTGTAGATCCAGGTCTGAGGCTGTAGATCCAGGACTGAGGCTGTAGATCCTGGACTGAGGCTGTAGATGCAGGACTGAGGCTGTAGATGCAGGTCTGAGGCTGTAGACCCAGGACTGAGGCTGTAGATCCAGGTCTGAGGCTGTAGATGCAGGTCTGAGGCTGTGAATAGCAATGAACAGACTACAGCTGAAATCAGGATGGTCATACAGTATGTGTCAAAAAATTCAGCGGGAATCTCATATGTTTGATCTGATTCACCAGAATTCAATCCTGGTCTCGCTCTGGTCTCTCTCTCTCTCTCCTCTCTCTATGATCTCTCACTGGCCTCTCTCTGGTCTCTCCCTGGTCTCTCCCTGGCCTCTCTCTGGTCTCTCTCTCTGGTCTCTCTCTGGTCTCTCCCTGGTCTCTCTCCCTGGCCTCTCTCTGGTCTCTCTCTGGTCTCTCTCTGGTCTCTCTCCGGTCTCTCTCTGGTCTCTAGTTCATGTAAATCTTTGATTTCTGGAGGATTACGCACTGTGTCCTTTGAGGATGTAATTGTCTGTTGGTGTGAAGACCCGCAGTGGAGAGGGCAGCGGAGAAGTGACAGGAATCCTTGTGGGAGAAAGCATTTCACACATTTACTCAATAATTGGACTCACAGAAGAGACGAGGAGTGGAGATCGGTGTCTGCATGGTCAGATCCAACACAGAAAACTAACTCCCATCTCTCAGTTTCAGAAAGACAGTTTTATATTTTGTTTCCATGCCCAGAAAGTGAATTTTGACCCATTCTTCTCAATAGTTTTACATTAGTACTGTTCTCATTATCTTTTTTTTGTCTCCTCTGCTCTGTGTCCTCCGTCTGCTTTATAGTCCTGTATTTGTTCTATGGTTTTTCTTTCTGCTCTCTCTCTCTGGTCTCTCTAGTCTTTCTCTCTGCTCTCCCACTGGTCTCTCTCTCTTTGATTTGTCTCTGGTCCCTCTGGACATTCTCTCTAGTGTTTCTCTGGTCTCTCTCTCTGGTCTCTCTTTGTTCTCTTTGGTCACTCTGTGGTCTCTCTTTTTCTGGTTTGTCTCTGGTCTCCCTCCAGTCTCTCTCTCTGTTCTTTCTCCTGTCTCCACCTGGTCTTTCTCCAGTCTCTCTACATTCCTCTCTGGTCTCTCTTTCTCTGGTTTGTCTCTGGTCTCTCTCTCTCTCTCTGGTCTCCCTTTCTCTGGTTTCTCTCCATTCTCTCTGGTCTCTCTTTCTCTGGTTTGTCTCTGGTCTCTCTCTGGTCTCTCTTCAGTCTCTCTCCATTCTTTCTGGTCTCTTTCTCTCTCTCTGGTCTCTCTTTCTCTGGTTTGTCTCTGGTCTCTCTCTGTCCTCTCCCTGGTCTCTCTCTGGTCTCTCCCTGGTCTCTCTCTGGTCCCTCTCTACTCTCTCTCTGGAGAATGGTCAGCGGAGGTTCAGCAGACGGTAAATTCCCCTTCAGAGCCGTCAGTGATCTGTGGCAGTGTTTTTGAGAGAGGTTCCCATCTAAAGGCAGTCATGCACACAGCCCGGGGCCCCGTCCCCTGAGGGCCCGTCTGTGCCTCTGTCCCTGCACCAACTCATCAGTAAACACACTTCAGCAGAACTCTGAATAATGCACCGATGAAAGAGACACAAAGCTGCTGCCGTGTTAGCGCTGGATGCTAACCACTGAACCTGAATCGTAGACAGTGTATAGATTAAAAAGACATTGCTATTAAGTTCAATAGGGAAGTGCTCAAGGACAAAGTTTTGCTCCAACTTCCTCTGGCTCCTATTGACGTACATGGAAAGTTAACTCCATAGCTCAGTAACTGTTTGTGTCAGACTCACCCTTTTGGGCTCAAGAAATATGTGTTTTTTCTCTTTCTGGCCTCTCTCTGGTTTCTGTATCTCTCTCTCTCTGGTTTCTGTTTCCAGTCTCTCTCACTCTGGTCTCTCTCTCTGACCTCTCTCATAGTCTTTTTCTGGTCTCTCTAGTCTTTCTGCGGCCTATCTCGAGTTTCTCTCTGGTCTCTCTTTCCGGTCTCCCTCTACAGTCCCTCTTTCTGGTTTCTTTTTCCAGTCTCTCTCAGTCTGGTCTCTTTCTCTCTCTGGCCTCTCTCATGGTCTCTCTCTGGTCTCTCTCTTATGGCCTTTCTCTAGTCTCTCTCCGGCCTATCTCTGGTCTCTCTTTCCAGCCTCTCTCTCTCTGGGCTTTATCTAGTCTCTCTCTGGCCTATCACTGGTCTCTCTCTCTCTGGCCTCTCTCTGGGCTTTCTCTAGTCTCTCTCCGGCCTCTTTCCAGCCTCTCTCTGGTCTCTTGCTCTGGTCTCTCTGTATGTGTGTGTGTGTGTTTTAAAATAAATCTTGAAGAAAAAATTACACACTAAAGTTGACAAGTTCACAAAATAAATGATTGTATCTGGTGATCTGAGGTGATCCCGTCTGACCTCTGAAGCTAAGCAGGACAGGGCCTGGTCAGTACTGTGATGGGAGAACACCAGGTGCCACAGTGGGATGACTGCCAAACTGTTGTCAAGCAAGACACTTCACCCACAGTCTCCACAGTGTAAATCTTGTTCTGGTCTCTCTCTGGTCTCACTGGCTTCATTGGTCTCTCTCTGGCCGCACTGGTCTCTTTCTCTCTTGTCTCTCTCTGATCTCTCTCTCTGGTCTCTTTGGTCTCTCTCTGGTCTTTCTCGTCTCTCTCCCTGGTCTCTCTCTGATCTCCCTCTCTGGTCTCTTTGGTCTCTCTCTGGTCTTTCTGGTCTCTCCCTGGTCTCTCTCTCTGGTCTTTCTGGTCTCTCTCTGGTCTCTCTCTAGTCTCTCTCTTGTCCCTCTCATTTCTCTTCCCACCATTTTTAAACCCTAGCATCCATCTTTTCCCACATCCCACTTCTCCTACACAGAAACATGAATGGAGCAGAAGGCGTTTGCGTATTTCATGTGAACCATAAGCCGTACTTACGACCAGATCGACACGTGACAGTGTGTGTGTGTGAGTGTGTGTGTGTCTGTGTGTGTGGTTGTGGTTCTGAGGGCACAGTAGCAGCACATGTGTGTACAGAGCCACAGGGCAAACATTCACAGAAGGGGAGATTATGTAAAGGCGGAAACTGTGAATGGCTTTGGTTCATTGCCAAAACTCTGGTCAAACTGAACTAACTTCACTTTGATAATTAAACCAGTTTAATTATCAAAGAACTCTCTGAAAGTTCATTAAGCATATTCATGTTGTGTTTCTGAATGGACCGCTGCTCTCTGGTCTTTCTCCCTCTCTTTGGTCTTGCTTGCTGGTCCTTATGTGGTCCCTCTATCTAGCCTGTCTAGTCGCTCTCTCTGGTCTCTCTCTCTGGTCGCTCTCTCTGGTCGCTCTCTCTGGTCGCTCTCTCTGGTCTCTCTCTCTGGTCTCTCTCTCTGGTCGCTCTCTCTGGTCGCTCTCTCTGGTCGTTCTTGATGGTTCTCTCTCTCTGGTCGCTCTCTCTGGTCTCTCTCTCTGGTCGCTCTTGATGGTTCTCTCTCTCTGGTCGCTCTCTCTGGTCGCTCTTGATGGTCTCTCTCTCTGGTCGCTCTCTCTGGTCTCTCTCTCTGGTCTCTCTCTCTGGTCGCTCTCTCTAGTCGCTCTTTCTGGTTGCTCTGTCTGGTCGCTCTCTCTGGTCTCTCTCTCTGGTCTCTCTCTCTGGTCTCTCTCTCTGGTCGCTCTCTCTGGTCGCTCTCTCTGGTCGTTCTTGATGGTTCTCTCTCTCTGGTCGCTCTCTCTGGTCTCTCTCTCTGGTCGCTCTTGATGGTTCTCTCTCTCTGGTCGCTCTCTCTGGTCGCTCTTGATCGTCTCTCTCTCTGGTCGCTCTCTCTGGTCTCTCTCTCTGGTTTCTCTCTCTGGTCGCTCTCTCTAGTCGCTCTTTCTGGTCGCTCTGTCTGGTCGCTCTGTCTGGTCGCTCTCTCTGGTCGCTCTCTCTGGTCTCTCTCTCTGGTCTCTCTCTCTCTGGTCGCTCTCTCTGGTCGCTCTCTCTGGTCTCTCTCTCTGGTCTCTCTCTCTCTGGTCGCTCTCTCTGGTCTCTCTCTCTGGTCTCTCTCTCTCTGGTCGCTCTCTCTGGTCTCTCTCTCTGGTCTCTCTCTCTCTGGTCGCTCTCTCTAGTCGCTCTCTCTGGTTGCTCTGTCTGGTCGCTCTGTCTGGTCGCTCTTGATGGTTCTCTCTCTCTGGTCGCTCTTGATGGTCTCTCTCTCTGGTCGCTCTCTCTAGTCGCTCTCTCTGGTTGGTCTCTCTGATCGCTCTTGATGGTCTCTCTCTCTCTGGTCGCTCTCTCTGGTCTCTCTTGATGGTCTCTCTCTCTGGTCTCTCTCTCTGGTCGCTCTCTCTGGTCTCTCTTGATGGTCTCTCTCTCTGGTCGCTCTCTCTAGTCGCTCTCTCTAGTCGCTCTCTCTGGTCTCTCTCTGGTCATTCTCCCTCTCTCTGGTCTTTTTTTTGGTCTCTCTCTGGTCTCTATGATCTATATAGTCTCTGGTCTCTCTATATCTTTCTTTGGCCTCTCTCTCTGGTCTTTCTGGTGTCTCTCTGGGCTCCCTCTCTTTCTGGTCTCTGTTTCTCTCTGGTCTCTCCCTGGTCTCTATCTCTGGTCTGTGTATGTGTATCTGTGCGTGTGTATCTGTGTGTGTAAGCGTTTTTATGTATACTGTATATATGTGTGTGTTTGTATGTATACTGTATATGTGTATGTGTGTGTGGTTGTGTGTGTGGTTGTGGTTCGGAGGCTACAGTAGCAGCACATGTGGCTGTAGCTCGAGGGTGAAGCACAGAAGGGGAGATTATGCAAAGCGGAAATTGTGAATGTCTTTGATTTATTGCCAGTTGTCAACGGCGACGGGGGTCATCTTTAATGGTGGTGCACATTAGTGATAAAAGTAAACGCCGTTGGAGCGATTTCACGAGAATGAAACGGAAAATAAAATGACTGCGGATGGTAATTTTCCTTTATGTTTTTAACAGAAAATATTGTAAAGAATTCAGCTCTTTCACGAAGCTTTTGTACTCGACCATATTCAACATTCAACAGCCATTCTCAAGATATTCATGTAAAAACATATGTATGAATGGTCATGGATTTGAACATTGTCAGAGAAGAAGTCTGTCTCACATTTTCAGGAGGACTGAATCTGAAATCGTGTCTCCTCATGTTAAGTCTTGACTCTGGGACCAGCAGGAGGCCAGTCCCTGTGCTCCTCAGAGTCACCAGCAGGAGGCCAGTCCCTGTGCTCCTCTGAGTCCCAGCAGGAGGCCAGTCCCTGTGCTCCTCAGAGTCACCAACAGGAGGCCAGTCCCTGTGCTCCTCAGAGTCACCAACAGGAGGCCAGTCCCTGTGCTCCTCAGAATCCCAGCAGGAGACAGTCCCTATGCTCCTCAGAGTCACCAACAGGAGGCCAGTCCCTGTGTTCCTCAGAGTCCC
Organism: Knipowitschia caucasica; assembly: GCA_964034765.1. Classification (NCBI taxonomy): domain Eukaryota; kingdom Metazoa; phylum Chordata; class Actinopteri; order Gobiiformes; family Gobiidae; genus Knipowitschia; species Knipowitschia caucasica. The sequence continues at coordinate 36,276,170 of OZ035829.1, read as the reverse complement.
AGCAGGAGGCCAGTCCCTGTGCTCCTCTGAGTCTCAGCAGGAGGCCAGTCCCTGTGCTCCTCAGAGTCCCAGCAGGAGGCCAGTCCCTGTGTTCCTCAGAGTCCCAGCAGGAGGAAAGTCCCTGTGCTCATCAGAGTCCCAGCAGGAGGCCAGTCCCTGTGCTCCTCAAAGTCCCAGCAGGAGGCCAGTCCCTGTGCTCCTCAAAGTCCCAGCAGGAGGCCAGTCCCTGTGCTCCTCAAAGTCCCAGCAGGAGGCCAGTCCCTGTGCTCCTCAGAGTCACCAGCAGGAGACCAGTCCCTATGTGCTCCTCAGAGTCACCAACAGGAGGCCAGTCCCTGTATTACTAAATACAAGCTGTATTATAATCCATAATTTAATTGAAAACTTGAGGTCATTGATTCAGAGGTGTATGAGATACGGCAGTGAAAAGTGCTGAGTAGAGTCTTAGCGGGACGTTCTCCTCCGCTCACAGAACCAGCAGCAACCGGCCTGCGTCCTCTAAATAAAAAATTACACATTCTAAACGAATATATACAAAAAACTCCGGGCAAAGTGGAGATTTTTGAAAACTCCGTTAATGCATTTGTGTGTAGACAGAGATAACCAGAGTTTTGCGTTCTCGCACGCCACAGTACCCCCCTAAATTCACCTGATCACTGAAGCATGGATCATACTACCTTAAAAACTGTTCGCTGTGAGATGCTCGCAGCAGCAAACATCCTCGCTCCACATCAGAGAGCAGCAAAGTGATCGCGGGGACTCACGCTCGAAAACAACCAAACCAGGACTAAACCAGGACTAAACCAGGACTAAACCAGGACTAAACCAGGGCTGAGAACGGGGTCAGTGCTTGTAAACATACGTCTTTACTCTGAGTGTTTTCTATGACACTGAAAAGTGCCGTTACCGGCGTCTGCATCAAAGCTCCGCCCACTTCCGTGTTTTTCCCCAACGCAGGACAGGACGTAAGAGACGCACATGTTTGGAATGTTATTGATAACGCAGATGTGTGGATGCAAATTATTTTATAAACTGAGGAGGGGAAATATTTGGATTTTAAAAAAAAACAGGCATGGCACATGGACATGGCACCACAGTCAAATGACATCTGTGTTTTACTCAGTAATGTTTTACTGACACTTAGGTGACTGCACATGCGCAAACAACCGCGCTCAGTGCAGGAAAGCTAAACCACAACAAACTTGTCAGCGAGTTACCACCAATTTTCCGGACTATGCCTCCCTGGCCGATTCAATTCAGTCATAAGAGTAAACTCGGGTAATGACTAAAAATGTACATAGGTAATTGTGTTGTGTTGTGCTATATTGGCTCATGCGGTTTTGCATGTACATAAACATACATTGTAGGTATAAAGAATATTTTTTGAAATAAATATATAATTTTATTTCAAAAAATATAATTTGCATTTTTGTAGTAGGTAGATCATTTTGACTTGATCCTTTTATAAGTAGCTCGCATGCTGAAAAAGTGTGAGCACCCCTGCTCCAGACAATCACTTCAATGGTTACTTCCGGGTTTTTTGCGATCGCTTTTTGCCACATTAAAATAGTAATTTTGTCATGAAAACGTTAACACCAAATTCTGAAAAACTCTGTGCATGTGTGTTAAGGATGTACACTGTATTGTCCAATTAACAACATTAACATTTAATGGTGTGGATCGATTGATATGTAGTTGTTTATTGAGCGCGGCTAGCTCAACTAGCTCCGCTAGCTTCTCTGCACAGAAGCTGCACAGTGTAGTGACAGGCGCTGAAGGCTTGTTTTACTTGCGGAGTAATGCCAGTATTTTACACACCTGAATTACAAACTGAGATTGCATTGTCAAAGGGCAGCGGTCATTATTGGTTTGAGAGTTCTGTTTTCAAGAAACAAGATCGGTAAAATTACATTCAGGTCAATGGAGTGTTCTACTGCTGCTGTGAGGAGCTGTATAATGAATTATAATTAAATATTCGAATATATTCTAATGTTTTAATGAATAAATTCGGACGCAAAACTAGCAGTATTCTTTTACTTATATATTGTGTTAGCAGTGCGTTGCTTTAGTATTATTTCTTCTGTGATTGTTGTACAGCTTACAAGAAGTTGCGCTAATGCTAATGTTAGCATACATGTCAGATCGCAAATTGAGCTAGATGACTCTCTGTTATGAGAGCGCAGGGGAAATGAGAAGCCATTGAGCGAGTTGGGGGCGGTGCTAAACATTCAAACATTGCAGAAACGGGTATAGCGCCTTTAAGAATGCGATATAAAGATGACAACAACCATGGCTACTACTGGTACTACTGAATGCTAACCACTCAGCCGCTGTATGAAAGCACTACTATCTACATCTTCATCAACCCCTCACAGGACGCTCTGTTGTGAATCTGTCCGATCTGTTTTTAGCTCAGTAATCCTCTCCAGAATCCTCCTTTTCACTTTCTTCCCACTGTCTCCATTTGACGCTGATTCAGAAACGCTCAGAATGGATTTTTTCACAAACACATCATTTCAAATCCTTGAAGAAGAAAACAGCGTCACAGTGAGAAGCAAGAAATATACAAATACAAGAATCTGTTCGTCATAAACTCAGTGGGTCTGAAACAATAACGACCGGCTGTGTCCGTTACATCATGTTTACATTGGAACGCTGATCCAGTTATGAGCGGATAAAATGCAGCAAGTTAGATTTGTTGTTTCAGTTTAGTCGATCACGTCATAGTTAGATTCTGGAAGGTTACATCCTGCAGACAAGAGGACGTTTGTATCTGTGGATTCATTAAGATACAGTATTAATACATCATACAGTGGAATGGAAAAGTATAAAAATAGACTGATATATAGAGATACATACAGTGGGGCAAAAAAGTATTTAGTCAGCCACCGATTGTGCAAGTTCTCTCACTTAAAATAATGACAAAGGTCTGTAATTTTCATCATAGGTTCACTTCAACTGTGAGAGACAGAATGTGAAAAAAATCCAGGAATTCACATTGTAGGATTTGTAAATAATTTATTTGTAAATTATGGTGGAAAATAAGTATTTGGTCACTTTAAACAAGGAAGATCTCTGGCTTTCACAGACCTGTAACTTCTTCTTTAAGAAGCTCTTCTGTCCTCCACTTGTTACCTTTATTAATGGTTTGAACTCGTTATCTGTATAAAAGATAGCCCAAATGTAGCCCAAAACGATATCTCAACCACTGATAATCTCCCTCAATCTGGGGCTCCACGCAAGATCTCATCCCGTGGGGTCAAACGATGATCAAAAGTCCCAGAACCACACGGGGGGACCTGGTGAATGACCTGCAGAGAGCTGGGACCAAAGTAACAAAGGTTACCATCAGTAACACACTACGACGACAGAGAATCAAATCCTGCAGTGCCAGACGTGTCCCCCTGCTGAAGCCAGTGCATGTCCAGGCCCGTCTGAAGTTTGCCAGAGAGCACATGGATGATACAGCAGAGGATTGGAAGAATGTCTTGTGGTCAGATGAAACCAAAGTACAACTGTTTGGTATAAACTCAACTCGTCGTGTTTGGAGGAAGAAGAATACTGAGTTGCATCCCAAGAACACCATACCTACTGTGAAGCATGGGGGTGGAAACGTCATGCTTTGGGGCTTTTTTCTGCTAAGGGGACAGGACGACTGATCCGTGTTGAGGAAAGAATGAATGGGGCCATGTATCGTGAGATTTTGAGCCAAAACCTCCTTCCATTGAGCTGAATTTCTGTTATTGACCAAATACTTATTTTCCACCATAATTTACAAATAAATTCTTTAAAAATCCTACAATGTGAATTCCTGGATTTCACATTCTGTCTCTCACAGTTGAAGTGAACCTATGATGAAAATTACAGACCTCTGTCATTATTTCAAGTGGGAGAACTTGCACAATCTGTGGCTGACTAAATACTTTTTTGCCCCACTGTAGGTACAGTAGATATGCAGCAGGGTCTAAGGCAGGGGTCTCCAACCTTTTTTAATCAAAGAGCTACTTTTACACAAACAAAGAGACAGAGAGCTACTCCATTTTGCAGTCGTATTAAAAATCTATCTAATAATTACAACAAAACATGGAGAACACATACATATACCATAATCAGTAACAATGATGAATCCTCTTATAGAGCAGAGATACAAAATGTGGTTCAGTGGAGTCAAACTAACAACCTCCAGTTGAACGCATCCAAAACATGTGAACTGGTCTACGACTTCAGTCGCAATAGTTCTCATTTGCCTGTCGTAATCGACAACTCCCAGGTGCAGATCGTAGAGGAGTGCAAGTTTCTGGGTTTAACTCTGTCTAACGACCTGAAATGGGTTAAAAACACTGACCGAGTCGTTAAGAAAGCTCGTCAGCGTCTCTACTTTCTGCGTAAACTTAGAGAATTTACCACTAACTCTAAGATTCTGCTTAACTTTTATCGCTGCACCATTGAGAGTTTACTTGTTTGTTCTGTGTCTGTGTGGTTTGGAAACATCACAGATAAAGAAAAGAGAGCTTTAAACAAGGTGCTCCGCTCTGCAAAGAGGACCGTGGGCTGTGAGACCAGAGGGAGACCAGAGAGAGACCAGAGAGAGACCAGAGGGAGACCAGAGAGAGACCAGAGAGAGACCAGAGAGAGAACAGAGAGAGACCAGAGAGAGGACCAGAGAGAGGACCGAGCTTCCTGTCCTGGAGGTTCTTTATAAATCCAGACTTTTAAACAAAGCTCTTAGGATTGTCAATGACTCTTCTGGCCACCCTGAGAAAGCCATGTTCCAGCTTCTTCCCTCTGGCAGAAGATATCGCTCTCTGAGATGCAGAACATCTCGTTACGCTAACAGTTTTTATCCACAGGCTGTTATCAGTGGGAACAGAGCACTTTAATGATTTGCACTTGTTTTGAAACTGTTTTAGTCGATCAATTTCACAGTGACGTTTGTTTACTGTTTTATTTGTTTTATTTCTGTCTTTTAATGTTGTTTTATGTCTGTATTTGTCTGTGCACACTGGAGACTTTTGCTAATGTATTCCAATGTAGTGTTTTTACTGCAAATGGCAAATAAACTGAATCTGAATCTAATGCTGTATAACTCAATACTTATAGTACATGTAAGGGCTCAAAAAATTCAAGATCATTTGCTAAATTCTAAATCCTTTGGCGAGCTACCTGAAAGGGGCGAGCTACTGGTATACATCCGGAGCCACAGGTTGGATATCCCTGGTCTAAGGACTGCGATGATCCAGGACAGTGCAAGGAGTTCTACCACAGAGCCTTCATCCCCACGCAGTACAATGAGTCACTCATGACCTGCACCAGGACTGAAAAACCTGCACTGCTGTTGCCACTTTTTTATTGCAAATAATTATATCCTGCACCGACTCTATCTTTAACCTGACCATGTTGCACACTTCTGTCTTTTGCAAACTCTATCAGGTTTTTGACATTTCTTACTATTCTTGGACAGTGGTTATCTCTCTCCCAAAATGGACCAATGGCTTCTATGTGTTTGTTATCGTTGCATTTTCTGTCACGAGAACAGGAGGAACCAAAGACCACGACCAGACACAGTTGAAAATAATGTATTTAAGGCTTAGAGGGTTCTTTTAATAAGGCAAAGTAAAGAAAGCTGCTTCATGACCTGACATGTTTCGGTGGTATAGAGCTCCGCCTTTGTCTGAGGGGACATGCCACCATTTGTCGTCTTAAAGCTGCACTAACTGACTTTGGGATTTTGAAGCCGTGGACTCTCTGGCCTCTCTCTCTCTGCTCCCCTCCCCGCACCCACGAAGCTATCGCCCCCACACACACTCACTGTTGGGACGGAGTTAGCGTCTCCTAATATGGATAATACATGGTCATGGATTTGCACGTGGATGGCGTGACCATAGAACGATACAACCGGGAAGCGCGGAGGAACGGGACTTTCTTTTGGATGGCTGTCTCGCTGTGTAAGCAGTATCCGGTGACGAAGACACACGAAGTTTCAGGTTAGCTCCTCGTCTTGTTGTGCTAACTCAGCTGTCTATGCTAACGGACCTGTAGATTTCTCACGAAAGTGGGGGCTAGTGGTGCGCTGCTATTGGTCACAATCCGCGACCCGAAACACATTCTCTTCCTTGTTTCATCAAAACTCGATCTAAAATATAATGTCACGCCAGCACAAATCTGCGCTACTTTTTCTTCAAAATGATGTATATCCCAATGCACTACATGGACATGGATAGCATTTTCGTAATGAATACAAAAATAAAGTCAGTTAGTGCAGCTTTAAAAGAACCTTCTAAGACTTAGACACAGTTGAAGATGTGACAGTGAGGGTTGGACAGGGGGGTTCCAGAAGCGCAGAGGCTGGGTCCAGAGGTACAGGTAGGTGTCACGGCAGGGGGTCTAGGGGTCCAGAGATCAGGTCCGGACGTACGGTTAGGTACTATGGCCTGGATTTGCTCCATTGAGCTCCGTTAACAGGTGGGAGGGGTTAAATCCTTTCTTGATATTTGTATTGAACCAGAACTGATTATTTCACCATCACATTTTCAGCAAATTCAGCACAAACTCTTGACGTCACCGACACCGACCTACAACACCCGCCTCCCACGCTCTCTGATTGGTCGAAGGAGATTCAACCGAGGAAACTGCAGCCACTAGGATCAGACCCAGACGTACATGTAGGAAATGACCATGGACCAGAGTTTACACATGGTAAGACCAGACGTACATGTAGGAAATGATCATGGACCAGAGTTTACACATGGTAAGACCAGACGTACATGTAGGAAATGATCATTGACCAGAGTTTATGGATGGATGAGACCAGGTTAATAAACAACAGGCAACTAAGAAAAGAATGCAAAAATAGCCACGCTAGATACAACAATTCATGAAAACAGGAGTCAAAAGAAAAGTTACCGTGGTTCTCTGATGTGTTGTTGAGGAATTGACAACTTAATAACACAAATATTTTGAATTAAATTTGGGAAGAAGTGTCCAGGAAAACATATACATAAGATCCAAATTCTGCACCTGCTTTAAAATCCATTACTTTTGACATTCAATTCAATTCAAATAACTTTATTGATCCACGGGGAGCGTCGTTTGCAGACAGAGCACCAGTGGGGACACACACAAACACAGAAACACAAGATGTAGAATAATAAAAGTGCACACTGGGGTAGCCTTGCACGGTTTTTCCAATGTGGTTTTACTGCAAATGGCAAATAAATTCTTGAATCTTGAAATACAGCATATATCCAATTTGAGATGTTTCTAAAATCTCTCGACTTTCTTTGGATTGGGTGCCTTAAGCCTAGCGTACATGGACAGAGTAACGAGAGACTTTTGGCGACTGAGAATGATGGAGATGATCAGTTGAAATCGGTCGATGTGAGCGCTCTTACAACTGGAGATAAACAGTCGATCTCTGGATTCAGTCAGTTGCCCGTGTTCTACTTTTCGGCAACTAGTTGTCCTCAGATCCGGAGATATCACCGATGTGTGTGCTCCAACAACATGTGTGTATTGCGCCCTCTACAGTTTATGTCAGAAAACACACTGTAGTTGAGGCCAGTTGCTGTTATTCCCCAGACTGGCCTGTTATTGGGAGTTGCCAGTTTTCACCAGATTGTCGGTGTGTGCGGGGCAACAACTCATAGGCCACGGATATAATCAGTTGCCAGTCCCATGTACGCTAGGCAAAAGACTCCACGGTGATGACAGTTCCGCTGCCGTCCACCGGGGGCACATCGCACACTGTAAAGAAGAGCATAGTCCGTAAATAGACTTTTATAATGAAGTACGGAGGAGATTGATTTTCAAAACACAACATGGAGTCTAGACGGATCGGGAAGGTCAGAGAAGGTCAGGGAGGATCACAGGGACAGAATAATCCAGTTTGGACAAAGGAAAAGAGTTGTGTCGGGGATTTGGGCACTGGACAGAGAAAAGAACCAAAGCACAGATTATAATCTCTCTTTACCAGTGCACAATGATTAAATGGCATCTCCCTGTGCTCAGAGAGAGCAGAGGCACGGGAGGTTCAATATCATCCAATCATCATTCTTTATGCTAACGTTAAAGATGCTATACTAGCTTCTTTATTATGCTAAAGCTAGAGATTTTACACTTTCTTTTTAAATATGCTAACGTTAGCATTTCTCCACTGTTAATCTTAATCTTAATTATTATCAACACAATCTATGAATGGTTAGCACTCATGGTCCTGGGTTTGAATCCAGGTTGTGACAGGGCCTTTCTGTCTTGATTAGTGTAGTTTGCATGTTCTCCCCGTGTCTGCTTAGCTTTCCTCTGGCTGCTCTGGTTTCCCTGGCACTAAAAAAACATACAGTATAAGCAATATCCTCCAGGTCTGGCTGTCCTCAAGCCAATGGGTCGAAGACGTACAGATGTAGTAGGACGATTAGGGTTCTGGGTTTGATCCCCCCAAGACTCATGTCACCCCACTGAAGTCTGCTGTCATTGAGCAAGACACTTAACCCCACTCTGCCTGAAAACCCTTCATGAAAGACAAAAGCTGTGATGACATAACAGCCATCCACCTGTTGACCCAGACCCAGAAAAGGACAAATAAAAGTAATTTATGGAACTATCAACCTTTATGGACTCTGGTCTCTGCCCTCTATGGTCCGATGGCTTTGTGTCATCATTATATTTCCTTTCCAAGTCTGTTCAATTCAATTCTTGTATAGCCCTAAATCACAACAGTATCATCTCAGACTGTAGAACGAGGACCGAGGCTGTAGATCCAGGACTCAGACTGTAGAACGAGGACCGAGGCTGTAGATCCAGGACTCAGACTGTAGAACGAGGACCGAGGCTGTAGATCCAGGACTCAGACTGTAGAACGAGGACTGAGGCTGTAGATCCAGGACTCAGACTGTAGAACGAGGACAAGGGCCACGCAGCAGCCGCAGAACGTGGACAGGTCCGGTGCAGGACTGAAGCACTGTCACACCCCAGCCCTGAGACCGTGCTTCCTGTTTTATTTTGTACTTACCTTGTGTGTCTCATTGCAGTACTCTTCACTTCCTGGTCCTTGTCTGCCTTCACTCCTGTGATTACCAGCCCCGCCCTAATGTGTTGCACCTGGGTCCCTACTCCCTCCAGTGTACTTAAACCCCCTGTTTCTTTGTTTCTGTGCCAGATTGTCTTGTACCCTGTGTTTAAGCCTTCAGCCTTATTTTGTATTAAAAGTCTTCTGGAGTCGTTGCATTTTGAGTCCTTCCGTTTTGTGGTTTTGATAGTACAATCTGGCCACAATATGGACCCTCCGACTCAAACCAGCTTAAAAACGCACTGCGTGTTCATGTTACAGATGATTTCTCAGCAGGAACAAGGACTTGCCGCCGTGAAACAGGAGCTACAGAGTGTTTCACAGAATTTTTCGGATCTTCAGACTGCAATTGGTGAGCAATTTGATAATCTCACCAAAGCTATACAAGCCCTCACCACCTCGGCCCCTCCCCCACATGCTGCTGTCCAAGTTACTCAAGAGGCGTGTAATCCAGCTCCACTACAAGCAGCTCCTCAGCCCACTCACCAACCTGTACATTTGTCTGCACCTAATTTGTCTCAGCCGGCACGCTTTTCTGGGGAGTCTGGAGACTGTAGAGCTTTTCTCACCCAATGCGATCTTCACTTTGAGCTCCAGCCATTGACCTATCCCTCTGACCGTGCCAAGATTGCCTACATTATATCCCACCTATCTGGTCGTGCTGAGGCTTGGGCAACAGCTGAGTGGAGCCGTGATTCATCCGTGTGTTTAAATCTCCGCCAGTTCATAAAATCTTTCACCCAGATTTTTCAACATATATCTCCGGGACGGGAGGCGGCCAGGGCCCTAGTGGGTCTGCGTCAAGGAAGACGCAGGGCATCTGATTACGCCATTGAGTTTCGGACACTAGCTGCAGAGAGTGAGTGGAACCACTCTGCCCGGATTGATGCCTTTTTACATGGTCCAAGCGGACCAAACTTTTTTCTTTTGCTCCGGTTCGTATTCAGACTGTCCTTTTTGCAAGTGAACTTTTTTATATAAACATATTGACACGTGTGACGATCGGCGCTCCTATTGGACAGCGAGAGCTCACGGAGGATAGATGCGGAACCGGAGGAAAACATTGAGGGATCGTATGTGCAGCATGTCTGCTCTGCCTCTGTTTGCTCTTTTTAGAGCAAAACCACCTTCAACATCAACAGCAGCAGCTCATATGACACAGGCCAAACACGTTGTTTTATATTGGAATAGCGTCGGAGAATGCGTGAGGAGAAAGCCGAAGGAGACTGTCTGTGCGCTCCGTGCCCTGTCCCACACATGGATCTATGATAATAACGGCCCTGTTCAGCATTGTGGATAAACCATGGATCTATAATAACCACGGGACAAACAGACGCTGAGGATCAGGTAGGAACCAAAGAACACAATTCACTACATGATGCGGAATATTGCTCTTTGAGACGTGAGTCAAACAGTGTCAGGCTTTTAATAATGCAAATGGTTTGAAGATGCTGCCATTAACATCAATGTATACTGTGAACAGTTGTAACTCCATAAGCCTGTTGCACAGCGTCTCCTCACTGCTCCAGGTCTGCACACGGCTCATTGTTGTGTAGCGTTAACAGCATAGTTAGCAGCATAGTTAGCAGCATAGTTAGCCGCTGTGACGCATGGCTAATTCCTCAGTTTCTGTCTGCGGTGCTTGTTAAGCCCAAAAAATGCGCACGTATCTTGGAGTTGTGTCGGATCGACACCGGATGTATTCAGACCTGATTCGACTTGGACCAGAATTCGTTTGGAAGCGGACCGAGACCACCTCAAAAAGTGGGTCTCGGTTCGGTTCTTTGGTCCGGACCAGGATTCGTTTGTGTGTATTCAGACCTGCATAAAAGCTTCGGATCAGAGTTCCAAACGAATCCTGGTCCGTTTAAAGTGGAGCAAATGTGCAGGTCTGAATACACCCTTTGTTTCTGTGCCAGATTGTCTTGTACCCTGTGTTTAAGCCTTCAAGCCTTATTTTGTATTAAAAGTCTTCTGGAGTCGTTGCATTTTGAGTCCTTCCGTTTTGTGGTTTTGATAAGCACTCCCAGGCGGGTCGGGCAGGGCAGTCCGCAGGTGTAGGTGGTGGAGGCCAGGCTCAGGTCCCAGGACAACGGGTGAATAGAGATGAACAGACTACAGTCAAAATCCTAATAATGCAGACAGATTAAGTAGGAAAGAGGAGAGGATAGTGCTGTTACCAGAGTTGGAATAAATAATATAAACAAACCATCATACTGTTGTAGTCTGCTGCTTTCCAAAAACAAACCACCAGAACATAACGACAACTACAGAAGAAATAATCTAATCCACACAGGCCTGGTCTAATCTAATCTAATCTCAACGTCGACCAAAGTGCACAGTGTAGATTATATAGAGCTCTCTGTTCATAGAATATGAAGTAATGCCATTTTATTTAGAGATTGTTCTAGAAGGTTACGTCATGTGTCCTGGCGGGACTCGTCTGGGACTTGTTTGGGACTTTAATGGGACCCGAATGGGGCTAGTATGGGACTCGTATGGGACTTGTATGGGACTTGAATGGGACTTGTGTGAGACTCGTATGGGACTCATGTGGGACTTGTGTGGGACTAGTGTGGGACTCGAAAGGGACTCATTTTGGACTTGTGCGTGACTCGTATGAGACTCAAAAGGGACTCATATAGGACTCGTATAGGACTTGAATGGGACTCGAGCGGGACTCGTGTGGGACTCATTTGGGACTAGAATAGGATTCGTACGGGACTCGTGTGGGACTCATTTGGGACTAGAATGGGATTTGTACGGGACTCGTGTGGGACTCATTTGGGACTAGAATGGGATTCGTATGGGACTTGTATGGGACTCGTACGGGACTTGTATGGGACACATATAGAAAGCGCTGATGTAAGATCGCACACGGAGCTATTCTCAAAAGCAAGCCACCGATCCAGGAGTCGCACCAGGGACCTGCGGCGGCTGAGTCAGCGGGACGGTGGGTCATGTGACTGTGAAGAGGTGTGAGGATGACGAGGGTTCTAAATGGGAAGCAGACGAGAGAAATGAGGAAGGAAGCAGGAGCGAGGGTGACACACAGAGATGAGACCAGAGACCAGGTCTGAGTGAGAAGGGTTAGAGTTAGGGTTATTAAATTACCAGAAATAAAATACATTTTATCTCCGGTGTGAAATGCTCAGATTTATTTTCAACATCTAGATCAGGGGAAGGCGACCTGTGGCTCTATAGTTTCCTAGTAATGGATCCTTTTGCCAGGACTGAGGCTGTAGACCCAGGACTGAGGCTGTAGATCCAGGACTGAGGCTGTAGACCCAGGACTGAGGCTGTAGACCCAGGACTGAGGCTGTAGATCCAGGACTGAGGCTGTAGATCCAGGACTGAGGCTGTAGATCCAGGACTGAGGCTGTAGACCCAGGACTGAGGCTGTAGACCCAGGACTGAGGCTGTAGACCCAGGACTGAGGCTGTAGATCCAGGACTGAGGCTGTAGACCCAGGACTGAGGCTGTAGATCCAGGACCGAGGCTCTAGACCCAGGACTGAGGCTGTAGATCCAGGACTGAGGCTGTAGACCCAGGACTGAGGCTGTAGATCCAGGACTGAATATATATATATATTTTTTTTAATAAATAATCTCTCCAATAAATGAATTAAAAACACGGTTCAATCCAAGACAAACCCTCTCCACGTCCGTGCCCTTGAGTCCTAAACGCTAACTCGCTGTGACTCTTTATTGAGGCGGTAAATCAAGGAGCTAAGTGCTGCTAAATCCAGGCCTAAGGATAAAAACATTATAGAAGCCATAAAGAAAATGGCCGCCGCTCCCCGCCGCCGGCATTAGGCCTCTTCATTACAGAGAAGCCGCTCGGGTCGATGGAGGGTCTTATTCTGGCGTTTTCACTTTACTCATCCATGCAATAATAATCTGAATGATGTCAGAATGTGCGATTCAGAACCACGGCTAACATGTGCAGATGTTAGCATACAGCTATTACACAAGAATATACAGGATTTATACTAGCTTCTTTATTATGCTAAAGCTAGATATTTTATACTAGCTTCTTTATTATGCTAAAGTTAGATATTTTAGACTAGCTTCTTTATTATGCTAAAGTTAGATATTTTATACTAGCTTCTTTATTATGCTAAAGTTAGATATTTTATACTAGCTTCTTTATTATGCTAAAGCTAGAGATTTTATACTAGCTTCTTTATTATGCTAAAGCTAGAGATTTTATACTAGCTTCTTTATTATGCTAAAGTTAGAGATTTTAGACTAGCTTCTTTATTATGCTAAAGTTAGAGATTATACACTAGCTTCTTTATTATGCTAAAGTTAGATATTTTAGACTTGCTTCTCTATTATGCTACACTGATATTTCCAAACTATGTGGGACCATTAAAGCATCTATTGAATCAACAAGCATCATATAAAAAGTAGATTTTTGTGAGTCCAGTCCATTCAAACTTACATATCTGCGCTTTTATTTTAGATGCAAACTGAAATCGTATCTGTCGACCTTTGGCGTCACCTTCGACAAAAACATTGGAAAGTCCCATTTTCTCTGACTTCACTTACTTGGCCTGGTTTGTCTAATGTTGATGCTAATGCTAACGAGAGCCGCTGAGAAACACTTTTGTCTCATAATTTGACTGTTTTTTATGATGCAAATCCTCATGTGTCTGTTAATGAAGCGATAACACAGAGCCCCGGGTTCTGTCCAATGATTCCAAGGTCATAGAGCCACAGATTAAGATTAAAGGAGAAGCGCCAGAGGTTTTTTTTTAGAGAAATGTGTTTCTTTTTGTTTGATAAAACACATTAAAATAAGTCTGCCGGCTTTGGATAAAAACAGTTAGATAAAAATACAAATGTTAATCAAACATAATTAAAATGAAAGAAAAACAACTATATTAAAAATAAAAAAAAACATTTAAATAAACTTAAAACAGCCACAAATAAATAAAAAAACAATTGAAATGAACTGAGAAGTATAAAATCAAAAAAGTTCTAATAAAATAACAATTATAAGAATTATCAAAATACAATACAAATATTTGAAATAAATTAAAAAAGAACTATCACCTAACTATCAATAAACATGAATAATAATAATTTAAAAAATAGAAAACATAAAACACTAACATATGTAACCACCGCTCTTTCCCAGTTATTCTTCATCACGACAGAAGAAGAAGAAGAAAAGTCGGTGCAGAAAAGCTTGACTGTTTGATGATTGTTTGTGTTTCTTTCTAATTGGCCCTGGTGGGATTCACAAAGTCTGAACTAAACTGAACCGTGGAGCGCTGCAGAAGACCAGAACATGTCAGAAAATAGACGTTTGCAGAAGCACGATATTTAATCAACACAGAGCAGAGCCGATGGTTTTTGACACCTGGTTTTTAAGGTTCATGGTTCAATGTTACTGTCCCTGAAGAGAAATGTTTCTTAGTCTCACAAAACACACAATAACCTCTCCTGCTCCTTCCTCAGGCTAAAGTCAGAGATTTTCTACTTATGTATTACTTAAGTTGTAGATTTTAAACTTCTTTCCTTATTTTGCTAAAGATGGAGATTGCAAAGGTTTTCTTTTCTGTCATTTATTACTATTTTTATTTTGTTTTTCCTGCAATTCTGTTAATAAAAGGCTTGACATATCCAACTGGACACTTCTGCTTCACCCTTTTTATATTATTTTCATATATTTTAAAGGCAGGTGTCATTTTTCCAGCTTCAAAGCGCAGCCTCCATGTCCATAAATGTGGATGAAGTCCAACTAATGTGGAGTGTCCTGGATAATCGCAGCTGTCCTCAGACTCTCCGGCATCGGCTTTTTAATGTTTCTATCTTGTTTTGTTAAAGGAGCTATACCCGTTTCTGCAAGGTTTGGATGTTTAGCACCACATATGCTAACATTAGCATGAGCGCAACTTCTCGTAAGCTGTACAACAATCACTGATGAAATGGTACAAAAGCAACGCACTGCTAACACAATATATAAGAGAAAGATTACCGCTAGTTTCACGTCCAAATGTAGTCCGAGCGTAGACAGTCTGAGCGTAGATAGTCCGAGCGTAGACAGTCTGAGCGTAGATAGTCCGAGCGTAGATAGTCCGAGCGTAGACAGTCTGAGCGTAGATAGTCCGAGCGTAGATAGTCCGAGCGTAGACAGTCTGAGCGTAGATAGTCCGAGCGTAGATAGTCCGAGCGTAGATAGTCCGAGCGTAGATAGTCCGAGCGTAGATAGTCCGAGCGTAGATAGTCCGAGCGTAGATGGTCCGAGCATAGATAGTCCGAGCGTAGATAGTCCGAGCGTAGATAGTCCGAGCATAGATAGTCCGAGCGTAGATAGTCCGAGCGTAGATAGTCCGAGCGTAGATGGTCCGAGCATAGATAGTCCGAGCGTAGATAGTCCGAGCATAGATAGTCCGAGCGTAGATAGTCCGAGGCGGTCCCGCAGGTCTCTCCCATAGACCAGTCTCTCCAGAGGATACCCAAGCCTCTGTTCAGGGCTTGGTTTCTTCTTTGATCATGTTTTGGCTTTAGTTCCCTCTTCTCTTCCTCACTGTTGTGGGGTTTGGGCTGTTTTGCTGTGTCTGCAGTTACAGCCAGAGGAGTTATAAGATAAGATAAGATGTGCTTTATTTATCTCACATAGGAGAAATGTACATGTCACATTTGGCATGGATAGAGACACTCAGATTGTGCAAGAGGAGGAAATGTGCAAACATGTTACATGCAGGATATATGTACAATAAAGTGACAATAATTATGTACAACAAAAGTGACAAGTGTCAATTGGAAACAGTGTCAATAGTGCAGGTTTTCACACAGTGATCATTTAAAGTGACTTATTGTACAGTCTGACAGCGGTGGGGATAAAGGCCCTGCGGTAGCGCTCCTTCCTACACTGAGGGTGTCCCAGTCTTCCACTGAAGGAGCTCCTCAGCTCCTCTACAGTCCTGTGCAGTGGGTGGGAGGTATTGTTCATGATGGAGGTGGCTTTGGCTAGCACCCTCCTGTCCCTCACCTTCTCCACAGAGTCCAGGGGCCTCCTGTCCCTCACCTTCTCCACAGAGTCCAGGGGCCTCCTGTCCCTCACCTCCTCCACAGAGTCCAGGGAGCAGCCCAGAGTGGAGCTGGCCCTCCTGACCAGCTTGTTCAGTCTGTTTCTGTCCCGCTCTGTGCTGCCCGGGGCCCAGCACACGGCAGCGTAGTAAATGGCAGAAGCTACCACAGAGTCATAAAAAGTCCTGAGCAGAGGCCTGCTCACTCCGAAGGACCTCAGCCTCCTCAGAAGGAAGAGGCGACTTTGGCCCTTCTTGTACAGGGCGTTGGTATTATGGACCAGTCCAGTTTATTGTTAATGTGAACACCCAGGTACTTGAAGCTGTCCACCAGGTCAATGTCCTCCCCCTGGATGTTCAGCAGCGTGTGGGAAAGTGGTTTTCTCCTGAAGTCGATGATCATCTCCTTGGTCTTACTGGTGTTAGCACAGGTACCATCTCCTTGGTCTTACTGGTGTTAGCACAGGTACAATCTCCTTGGTCTTACTGGTGTTCAAGCACAAGTGGTTGCGCTCACACCAGTCAACAAAGTCCGTGATAACCGACCGATATTCCATATCCCCTCAGACACACAGCCCACGATGGCGGAGTCGTCGGAGAACTTCTGAAGGTGACAGCTGTGTGTGTCGTGTGTGAAGTCTGAGGTGTAGATGGTGAAGAGAAACGGTGAGAGGACAGTGCCCCTCTTAGTTGGTACAGTGTTATCCACACAGAAGAGAATATAGTCTGTAATGCAGTGTGTCAGGCTCTCGATATAGCCACTTATGCTAACATGCTACTGTGTTTAGCAGCGCTGTAGAGGCTAGGGGACGCAGCCTCGTTCTGTGATTGGAGGAGAGCGGGCGTCACGCTAACGGGGAATTTACACAGTAGGCATAAACAGCGCGTACGCGTTTACTGCGCGCTCTCTGCGCGTAACATTTTTTTGAAGTATCTACACAGGCCGTGCGCGCAGGTCCACGTCTTCTGATGCTCTCCCTGTGTAGTCTATGGAGCAGTGTAGAGGACAGTACGGGCCAGAGGACTGATGTAGAGCAACACAAATCACATGCATGTGTTTGTCCTCATGGTCTCTGTGCGCTGGTTTGGCCAGACGCCAGACTTTATGAAAGAAAAGAAACGATGTCCAGAATCACTGTAAAACCTGCTGCTCCTCCTGCTGATGTTTAGACACAAGTGCTGTGTGTGTGTGTGTGTGTGTGTGTGTGTGTGTGTGTGTGTGTGTGTGTGTGTAGATGTGTGTAGATGTGATCTAGAGCCAAGGGCCGCTAGAAAAATCATGTTTTACATGAGATTTCAATGGGAGACGCGTTGGTGGGGGCACAAAATTAGAAATCCATCCTAAATTAGAGCGCAGCTTCGCGTCATACGTCCGTCATACGTGCGTATAACGCTAGAAGTGTAAATATCATCATAGGTTAACATGGAAAAAAGTTACGCGCGTCTGCTGCGCGTATAACACGTACGTGCTGTAACGCGTGATGTGTAAATTAGCAGTAAGTCTCTACTCAGCACTTTTTACGCCTGGATTCATACACAGCTGAATCAATGAGCTCAAGTTTTACATTCAATTACGAATTATGATACAACTTGTATGTAGTAATAAGCATTTTTATGAACTCATGAAAAAAAAATCAGGTATAGCATCTTAGCGTCAATCCAACCATTATCTTTTCATCCAATTCATTCATTTACACCATTGAGTATTTTTTATCCTGTCTCTGGTTCACACATCGCTGCAGACGTGAGGTCGGTGTCTCATTCCCTCATGGAGACGGCTCTGGAGGAGGATGTGGTCAAACAGGGAAGTGTGCTTCATCCAGAACAGGAACAAGGAGCAGCGACGGTGACATCACAGACGGTATTCTGTTTGTTTGGAGATTGTCGCGGTGCCACAGAATCCCTGAACAGTTTTAGTCTGTGACAAAAACTATATCATCTCCTGACCATACCGCGGTGTGCATAGCCATTTTCTCCCCTTTTTTCATAAATAATGACAATGTGGTTGATGTCTGTCCCAAGGCAGCGAGTCTTGGGACTAAGATTCTTTTGCAGTTTTTGGTCTGAAAAAGCTGAGGTAAAAATGTGACAGAGGTCAAAGTAAATATACATGATATATGTTGTTGTGTGCAGTGGAGTACTTTGTGTAGGCAAGAAAAGTGCTGACGTCAAGAGAATGCACAGATTTAGCTGGTTGTAGTTTAACTGAGAATGCTATAATAAAATAATCTGTTTTGGTTCAATCCAAATATCAATAAATTGAAGCCGGAGCAAGAGGAATGTTTAGTAAATGTGATTGCTGCAAACGTGTTGTGGCTCTACTCCCCACAGGCTCCTTTAGCGGCAAAGGCGATGGCTAAAGCTAGGCTAAATGCTAGGCTAAAAGCTGAAGCTAGGCTAAATGCTGAAGCTAGGCTAAAGGCTGAAGCTAGGCTAAATGCTAAAGCTAGGCTAAATGCTAAATACAAGCGACTCCTTCACGTGAATTCCATACGTCATGGCAAACTCAGGTCCAATCGTTTCAATCTGCAAAAGGTGGAGCTCGATTGAGAAAATCCAGGCCTTAGTACGAAATGAAATGATTCCAGTGGTGTGGTAAGACCAGGAAAAACAAAATGGAGGACTCCGAAAAAAGTGTTATTTGTTCAAATCATTATAAGTTAACTACAAAATACAAAAATCAAGAACTGAAAACAAGCCGAGAACAAACGTGGTATAGACAACGGACGGACAACAAGTGGGAAAAGCACAGGGAATAAGTACTCACAGGTACAAGTGTGAAAAGAACAGGGAATAAGTACTCACAGGTACAAGTGTGAAAAGAACAGGGAATAAGTACTCACAGGTACAAGTGTGAAAAGAACAGGGAATAAGTACTCACAGGTACAAGTGTGAAAAGCACAGGGAATAAGTACTCACAGGTACAAGTGGGAAAAGCACAGGGAATAAATACACACAGGTACAAGTGGGAAAAGCACAGCGAATAAATGCACACAGGTACAAGTGGGAAAATCACAGAGAATAAATACCCACAGGTACAAGTGGGTGAAGCACAGGGAATAAATACACACAGGTACAAGTGTGAAAAGCACAGGGAATAAATACACACAGGTACAAGTGGGAAAAGCACTGGGAATAAATACTCACAGGTACGAGTGGGAAAAGCACAGGGTATAAATACTCACAGGTACAAGTGGGAAAACCACAGGGAATAAATACTCACAGGTACAAGTGGGAAAAGCACAGGGAATAAATACACACAGGTACAAGTGGGGAAAGGCACAGGGAATAAATACACACAGGTACTAGTGGGAAAAGCACAGGGAATAAATACACACAGGGACAAGTGGGAAAAGCACTGGGAATAAATACTCACAGGTACAAGTGGGAAAAGCACAGGGAATAAATACTCACAGGTACAAGTGGGGAAAGGCACTGGGAATAAATACTCACAGGTACAAGTGGGGAAAGGCACTGGGAATAAATACTCACAGGTACAAGTGGGACAAGCACAGGGAATAAATACACACAGGTACAAGTGGGGAAAGGCACTGGGAATAAATACTCACAGGTACAAGTGGGACAAGCACAGGGAATAAATACTCACAGGTACAAGTGGGGAAAGGCACTGGGAATAAATACTCACAGGTACACACGGGTGAGACACATCAGGGCAAATAATCGACAGCAGACAGGTAGCAAACTCAAACTACATTGAACAAATAGTTAATTAAAACCAGATCAAAATATTAAAAAACCCCACACTAGACAAGTACCATCAACGCCTCACCTGCTGCTCAAGACCAGGAGGACCAGGGGCCAAAATGCATCTCGGCGCTAACATGTACAGGCCTTGGATTTGAATGAGCAATGTTGGAGACCGCAGACGACCACAGAAATTATATTATCAAGTCTATAAATAAGTACTGTATATATAAATACATATATATGATTTATGGACAGAGAATGGGATTGTTCTGCGTCGCATCCATAGTTAACAGTAAACATTGAGTCTCCTCCGGGCTGATGTATGGGACAGAGGGGGAGTCTCATACGTCTCAATGACAGCAGCTCTAATGCGAGCTCGGATAAGGGCGGCACCGCAGAGTGGGGTATTTGTCTTTGTGTCACTGAGCCTCGCACTTCTCCATCTATCGGACACGTCGTGAAGCTGCAGCTGCCTCTTCCTCATGCGGTGATCAGATGGAGATTTGGTTTGTGACAGTGAGAAAAACACAAGGGCTGGTGTGGAATATGTATTGGACGAAGTGCTGCTATTTTGAAACGGTTGAAAATGTAATATTATGACAAAGTATGTTTAAGATTAAGTTTAAAAAGTAGAAAATCTCTAGCTTTAGCATGATATCTGTACATGTTAGCATTGTAAGGGTCTGCGACAAAGTGACACATGTGGTTCTCTGCTACACATTCTGACATTACTATTTAATTGTTGAGCACAGTTTATACACAAAGCATCTCAAAGTTCTTCACAAATCCAGAAAAGAAAAACAGTAAACCACAGATATGAAATGTTTTACGTAGGTTCTTCTTCTGACACTTTGACTCAAAGGCCTCTAACCCTCTCTCACCGGTAATTAGTATTGATTGATAACGGCATGGAGGAATAGTAAGTAGATTATGGATAAACTTTGCCACCGTGGGGAACTGTCCATTCATTTAGAGATGGTTTAATCCCCAGATTTAACATTCAAGTCACAAACTATTCAACTATTCAACTAATAAAATCCAATCAATCCAATTCTTCTCCCTCCAAACTGTCTCCACATCATGCATTCTGGGCCCCTGCCATAACTTTGGATCTGCTTTATCAGACAGAAGTGTGTAAAAGAGAGGACCGCCCTCACTCAGCCAATCAGCTCTCAGCCCAAAGAGTCAAATAGTCTTTCTTACAAGTATAGAAAGGATATGTCATTTTCATCCCCTTTGTTATTCTAAATGGCTGCTGCTCCGACGAAGATACGGCCTCGGTGTTTCAGCGGGGGCTTCGGGCAAAGTGGGTCTTGCGCTCAGGGACACAACAACAGCAAACTTCAGTGGGAGCAGATGCCATGGGTCGTGGGGGGATTGAACCCATGACCATTAAGTTCAGAGACCAATGCTCCACCAACTGAGCCACTGTCAGTTGGTGGAGCTAGCTTAGGTCCTGGATCATTAGCCTGTCCGTCCGGAGGAGCGGATCCCTTTCTCAAATGGGTCTCCCTCCCTGTGGGTTTCCCTAGTTCTCCCCAAGGTTTCTCACTTTTTTCCACTGGGTTTTTTAAGAGTTGTTCCTTGTGGATGCAGGAGGGTCTTGTTGGACAGTTAGTGTCCAACAGAAAGGATTGGTGATGATCAGGACACTTTAGCATTCTACAACATGTATGGACATTTTCTTCTGTGTGTGCTTTATATTCTTCATGTGTTTTAACTGTTGATTCTCTGACCTGTGTTGGTGATTTCAATGGTTGTTAAGTTTCTGAGATGACTTCTGTTGTGACCTAGGGCTATACAACAATACATTGTATTGTATTGTATTGTATCACTTTTACTGGGACAAGAGGGATTCACACACACACACACAAGCACACACAGAGACACACACAAACACAGTCACACACACAGACAGACAAACAATAGAGACACACAGAGAGAGACATTCTCACACAAACTACTGTATCAAACACCACTCACACACATGCACACAGACACACACACAGAGGTACATAAACACACATACATAGAAACACACACACACTGTTTGTATTAATCACCACACAATTCTTGTGTCTTTTCTCACCGATAAAACCCTCTATTTGCATTATTCAGGTATTTTCAAACTTCATAATATTGTTTTTATTTATTTCTCAAATGTCTCTCTCTCAAACATGAAAGGAATTGCCTCTGCACAGATCTAGCCAGTAACCAGGCCCAGTTTAGACTCTTTAGCTTATGCCATACTTCTCTGCGCTCATCGATTGCACAACTTTTGCTGAGTCAAGAAACTGTGGTGAGTCTATAAATATGTAATGTATGTATCTTTTATGGTGAATGGAGAAGTCATGTGGTTAAACAAACAAGGAAGTGATTTAAAAACAGACCAGGGAACATAGATAAATGCCAAGTCTTCAAATGTTGTGTATCATCATCTATAAAGTGTGAGACCACTGATTGACAGCATGTTTCTTGAGTTTTTCATCCATTTATTAACATCCCATTTATTTATCCATTTCTGGGTCGTGATGTTGGCGAAGACGGGAAGACGGCTGCCACTGAGTGGGGTTAAGTGTCTTGCCCAGGGACACAGAGACAGCCGACTTCAGTGGGAGCAGATGGAGAAGGTCTTGTGGGGGGATCGAACCCACGACCTTCTGGCCCAAACCAACAGAGCCACTTTGGCCCCAGTCAATTCTTGAGTTACACAAAGTCAATCGGTGGCCGTATGGTTCAGTACAAAGCGGTTATTTACATTTTTACAGATTAAGCTTGAATTGGGTTTTATTATAAATTATTAGTTCAATGATATGTAATAAATGTGACTCTTGTGGAGGCTGTTACCGCCACAAGGGCCTCAATGTACTTCTCAGCACGTTTCGCCGAATACTTCACCTTTTATACACATTTATGGATTTATTCACCTGGGCTCGGACTGATAACGAGAGCACACAGTACTTCATACCATTCTCTAATACTCAACAAATACTTCTGTGTACTAGTGTAGTCTGTATTGTGTGTGTATTGTTTTCAGAGCGAGGAACTTGTGTAAGATTGATGTTCTATTTCATATGTTGCTTCGCCCTTTAGGCTTCGCTAATGCAAATCTCTCGGAAGCATCGCTTCAGGCCCTGAGAAGATCAAACAATCCACCCTCCAATCACCTTCACGTCCTGGCGTAGGCCAGTCCCCTATAAATAGGGCCATGCACCACAGCTCTTCCAGTGTTGCCAACTTAGCGACTTTGTCGCTAGATTTAGCGACTTTTCAGACCCTATAGCGACTTTTTTTCAAAAAAGCGACTAGCGACAGATCTAGACAAAGCATTAAAATCATTAAATGTTGTTTATGTTGAAATTATTTTAGTACATTTGTAGTTCTAAACATATTTAGGGTGTTTTTTACTCACTTTTGTCTCTCCCACAACGTTATTCCTCTCTCCTACAGCGTCCGTTACAGTTATTTGCAAATTGACAATTATGCGAATTAGGCCATGACGTCATTTAGCGACTTCTAGCGACTTTTAGGACAGCCAATAGCTACTTTCCTTACTGAGGAGTTGGCAACACTGAGCTCTTCTCCTTTCTCTCTCAGCTTGCCTAAGAGAAGCTTCGATTCATTTGCTAGGATGTCTTCAAGCAAGATCCCCGCGCCTGAGAACTTGCCACCCTCCGGTGTCAGGCTGCGGATCTGCGACTTGTGCCCAGCGGCACTCTCCCAGACCGACCGCCACGAGTCCAGCGTCTTCTGCCTGGGCTGGCCTCGTGCCGCGGGAGAAAGCCCCAGATGTGTGGCTTGTCTCGCGCTCCCCTGGGGAGGAGCGCAATTGACGCCGTGGATTATTCATGCCGCATAGAGTGGTGCCCTTGGTGGCATCGCTCATGGTGTGCTACCCTCTATCCACGCTGAACAGACGTATAGCTAATACACCACAGATGGTTGCCCTAGCTTAGCACATCACTTTGCTCGCTTCATCCCTGGAGTGGTGCCCATGGTGGCTCGCTCAAGGTGTGCTACGTTCTGCTCACGCTGGACAGGCGTAATACTACTGCACCACAGATGGTTGCTTAATAACATCACTCTCGGTGCCCATGGTGGCTCGCTCAGGGTGTGCCTCTGCTTCACTATATCAGCCGCGAGGGGATAGGCCCATGACAGCCCATTCCCCGGCGCTAGCGTATGGAGTATACGCGGGTGCGGAGGCCTGGCCTTGGCGGTCAGGTTTTCCTCTCATAGAGGATGGAGTACGCCTGTACACCAGCTTCTTCCGGGGTCTGGGCTGGCACCCCTCTTCCCAGGGGCCCCCCCACTGCAAAAAGTGGGACTGCTCGGTCCCCTCTCAGTCCACAGTGTTGTGGAGCGGGGGCTCGGCTTCACGTAAGCGCAGCACACCTGCCCTCACGCGGCCACCTGGAAAAAGTCCCAGGGCCGCAGCTAGGGCCAAGCCCTCTTCCCAGGGGCCCCCCACTGTAATAAGTGTGACTGCTCAGCCCCCTCTCAGTCCACAGTGTTGGGGAGCAGGGGCCCGGCTCCATGTAAGCGCAGCACACCTGCCCTCACGCAGCCACCCGGAAAAAGGCCTAGGGCCGCAGCTAGGGCCCAGCCCTCTTCCCAGGGGCCTCCCACTATCCGATGGCTCCCCAGGATGGGACATCTATGGGCGGACCAGGCCTTTCTCCCTCCTCCCATCCCGCTGTGCTTCCCTTGACCCATGTTGTCACCGTATCGGAACAGTCGGGGCTCCGGGGAACTCTGTGGATACACAGAACAGTCGGGGCTATGCTCTCCAGTTCTCCTGGCGGCCCCCTCCTTTCTGCGGAATTCTCCAGAACGCCGTGGCGCTTCACAGGGAGGTCAACACGCTTCTGCAGCGCCGGGCGCTAGTGGAAGTAGACCCGCTCAGGGCAGGGTTTTACTCTCCATACTTCATAGTCCCTAAAAAAAAAAAAAAAAGTGCGGAGGGGTGCGGGCCATGCTGGACCTGCTCGTCCTCAATGGCTGCATAGCCAAGCGACTGTTTCGCATGCTCACAGTAAACAGCTACTCCTGAGCGTCAGGCCCGGGGACGTGAATTTCCACAAACCCATTGCACGGGGGCACAAGAAGTTCCTCCGGTCCCCCACTCGGCTACTCCCTAGCCCCCCCCGCACCTTATCCAAGTGTGTGGAGGCGGCGCTAGAACCCCTTCGGCGTCAGGGCCTCAGGACACTGACGTATATCAACGAATGGTGATCCTGTCCTCCCTGGAGGATGCGCAGGATCAAACGTCCAGGGTGTTAAATCACGTGCTCACCTAGGGTTTGTGATCAATAGGGACAAAAGTTCCCTGTGCCCGGCCCAGGAGATCTCGTATCTGGGACTGGGCTTGAATTCTAGGAGCATGACGGCTTCACTCTCGCCAGAGAAAGAAGCGGCGGTTCAGAACCTGGGCCGGATCGTTCTGGGTGAACCTCGGGTCCAACCGCGGCAGATCCAGTCACTCTTGGGCATGATGGCAGCGGCCCATCCAGTGGTGAGACTGGGGTTGCTGCACATGCGATATCTCCAGAGGTGGTTCTCACACCTCAGGGGCTTATCGAGGTCTTCACGGACGCCTCACTGAGTGGTTGGGGAGGCGTGCTCGGCCACCACTCGACAGGAGGCGTTTGGTCCCCCTTGGGGCACATCAACCTCCTGGAATTGGAGGCGATGCGGTTGGTGCTGGCCCATTTCATGACCAGACTGGTTGGCCAACAGGTGATTGTTCGGACGGACAACACCACTGTGGTGCACCGGTCGTGGCCCAACGGTCTCCTCTACGCCTTCCCGCCTCTCCGGCTCTTGGCAGCCCTGCTTTACAGGGTGAGGACGGAGGGGGTCTCCATCCTGGTGGTGGCGCCGGACAGCCCGGGAGCCAGGTGCTATCCGGACCTGGTGAGCATGGCGCTCAGTCCGCCTTGGCCCGTTCCGGACCGTCCTGAGACAGGCAGGGGGAGCCCTTTACTCACGCCCTGTCCTGGGAAGCAGGCTCATGTTGAGCCTTGGTCTCCCTCCCTCAGTGGTCGCTACTATTCAGGGTGGGAGGGCTACATCCACCACCAAAGCGTATGAGGTTCGCTGGAAACTCTTCGCCTCTTGGTGCGTGGACAGATGTTGGACCCCATCTAGTGTTCCATCCAGGAGGTCTTGGCTTTTCTCCAGTTCTTGCTGGAGAAATGGAAGGGCGGCCGCCACTCTGGGTGTGTTCGCAGCGGCCATTACCACTGGGCACGTGGGGTTTGGTAGCCACTCTGTGCGGTTCCTACGAGGGGCCCGCAGGATCAGGCCTCCCCTCCGGCGGTCGGCTCCGTCTTGGGACCTTCAGGTGGTCTTGGCTGGCCTTTCAGGGCCTCCATTTGAACCCCTGGACAATGCGACCATTGCCTGATTGTCCTACAAAACGGCATTGTTGTGGGCGTGGGCTTCGGCCAAGAGGTCTGGGGATCTGTGCGCCTTTTCCGTGCAGCCGTCTTGTTTGTCCCTCCCCGATCGGGAGGGCATGATTGAGTTGTGCCCTATCCCGGCCTTCCAGCCCAAGGTCGTCTTTCAGATCTAGGGTGGTCTGGGTGAGACCGTTTTTCCCTCCTCCGGTCAGGGCTGTGAGATGCTATTTGGACCGCACGTCTGACCTCAGACGGTCGGATCAGTTGTTTGTGGGGTTTGGCACCAGGAGTCAGGGTGCTGCTTTGTCTCCACAGCGCTTGGCTCACTGGCTTCGCCTTGCTATCCGTTTGGCGTATGAAGCTCAGGGCTTGCTGCCTCCAGCCCAGTTGAGGGCTCACTCCACTCGCGGGGTTGCCGCTTCGGTGGCTTTGTTCCATGGCACTTCGGTGGTGAAGATCTGCAGAGCGGCGTCTTGGTCCTCCTCCTTGACTTTTGTGCAATTTTACCTACTGGAGGTGGCCTCTGACTCTGTGGCTCATTCGGTTTTGAGTGCAGGGCGGCCCTAGTTCCTCCTTTGACAGACCTCGATGAGAACTCTTCTGCAGGGGGGGGTTGTGTGGAGAGGTGTTGGCGCTCTTGGGAGAGGCGGCCTGGACACCTCTGCAGTAAGGATAGGCGCTCTTGGGAGAGGCGGCCTAGGCCCTTCTGCAGTCTGCTTTACACTCCTGGGGATCAGGCGCTCTTGGGAGAGGCTGCCTGCCCAGGTTTGTTCTGAATTCTTTCCTGCTTTGCAGGTTGGGGAATGCGAGGGTACTCTTGGGAGAGGTGGCTCTCCATCCCTTTCTCTATGGCTCGTAGGACCTCCGTCTCTACCGCTTGGTTGCGGTATGAGCACGTGGGTCACGAGTTTGCTCCAATCACCGGAGTTCATGCCTGCTGGGAGTACATCAGTCTGGGCTTCTCTTTTTTTTGTTTTTGACAGATTTATCAAAACTAAGGAAAGGAAATATATATATTTTTTACCCTTACTTACTTTTACTAAGCGCTAAAACTGGTGAATATAATTTGAAATACAGCAAGAAACAGTTGGCTGAAATGCTTAGCAAATGCTAACTGTTAGCATGTAAACTTTATGTTGCTATGGTTACAAGTACTGGCTATAGTCTGGGAGATAAAGGTAAAACTACTCTCATTTCTAAATTGTACGATTGAAATAATGACATAGAAATAAAATACACACAGAGACAGAAAAAGTCACCAAGTTATGAAGCCCAAAAATGTACATATTATGTAAATGTAAACTGCTAATTGAAGTGATGCTAACTGTTAGCATGTAAACTTTATGTTGCTATGGTAACTAGCACTGGCTCTAGTCTGGGAGGTAAAGGTAGAAATACTCTCATTTCAAAATGTCATAGAAATAACGACACATGGAGAAATATCTACACACAGAGACTGAAAAAGTCACCAGGTTATGAAGCCCAAAGAGTTACATAATGTAAATGTAAACTGCTAACTTAAGCACTAACTACTAACAGAAGAGCTAACCGCTAACTGCTAACAGAAGTGCTTACCGCTAACTGAAGTGCTAACTGCTACAACTGAGAGCTTTCATAAACTTAAATGTGAATATGCATTTTATTGCACATTTACATATATGTTTGTAGTTACAAAACTCAAAGCCGTCAAATTGACTGCTCTGTGTGTTCCAGTGAAACTCCATCTCACTGCATCTTCCTCCAGGACTGAAACAAATAAGTTACTGATTATAAAGTACTTCATGTTGGAATGTTGTCAAATGTTTGAGAGAGAAATTCCCCGCTCTTTTCAAACCTACTTTTCCTTCACTGTTTGTTTTATTCCGAGCGCTGACCTAGTTTTCATTTGCCTTTTTGTG
Organism: Knipowitschia caucasica; assembly: GCA_964034765.1. NCBI lineage: Eukaryota > Metazoa > Chordata > Actinopteri > Gobiiformes > Gobiidae > Knipowitschia > Knipowitschia caucasica. The sequence goes on along the minus strand of OZ035829.1, from coordinate 36,248,054 downwards.
TTTTTTTTTTTCCACCAGGCTCTTTGTAGCCAGAGAGACTTGACATCATTGGCTGCTGCGGTGCTACAGGAGCCAAACCAGATGTAACCTCCAACTAGGGAAAGAAAAGACTCCTCCCAAAACCTTCTACTTCCCCAAATTCCAGTCATAAAAGCTGCAGAGTGCCCCACGAAACCAAGACACTGGACGTCGGCTGAACCACAGGGTAAGCTCTGTCCTCGCTCTGACACCATGCAGACTTTTACTGAGGTTTTATCTGTATTTCTCCTGCTTTTAAGTTTCCAGACAGAGGCAGGAGCTAGCTGTTGGCGCAGAGGCAGCTGGGTATTTGCATAGATCATGACAGAGTTAACCTAAATCCAGACGCGGCTTCTCACAGAGGAGAGGGAAAGTAAAAGATGTGTCGTGTTAATGAATGTGTGGAAATGATGTTTGGACCTGCTCAATAATAATTAGAATAATACTGTATTCTTATGTAGTGCTTAATTTAGCCTCAGCTCGGTGGTTGAGTGGTTCGTTCTCTGGCTTCACAGCAAGAGGATCAGATTCTTTGCTTGTTTCGATCCCACCTCCAGACAGGGCCTCTCTGAGTGGAGTTTGCATGTTCTCCCTGTGTCTGGGTAGGTTTCCTCTGCACGCCGCACTTTTCAGTTTTTTATTTGTTAAAAAAGTTTAAATTATCCAACAAATTTCATTCCACCTCACGATTGTGTCCCACTTGTTGTTGATTTATGACAAAAAATTAAAATTTTATATCTTTATGTTTGAAGCCTGAAATATGGCGAAATGTTGAAAGGTTCAAGGGGGCCGAATACTTTCGCAAGGCACTGTATACCACTAAAAACATAGTGGTATACAGCTCCCCTCTCTCTGGGGCTTGGACTCCTGAAAAAGTAGATTCTAAAATATCAGTGGGACCGTCCTGGTTAAATAACGGTCAATAAATAATAATAATTGTAAAAACAAAAGGCAAGGTTTTTTATATAGCACAGTCCACACTCAAGGCAACCCAAAGTGCTTAAGAGAAAATATAGAAACACGACATTACAATCCTTAATAATCACAGTACAGTAAAGACCTGTCTCACATTTTCAGGAAGACTGTTCCAGATTTTAGCTTAGAGCAGATTTTTATTACTTTAATCATTATTATTTGGCAGTTACAAAGCATTCATTCATAGTTACAGAGTGGAGGCTGAATTAGTTGATTGTTTGGCATTTATGGAGCTGGTGAGTGAACATTTGTTATTCAGCCAACTTCAGCCCCATCTAACATGAACCTATACCGCAGGGGTGTCCAAACTTCTTAGTAAGAGGGCCACTTTGGTTCCTCAGACTTGTCCAGGGACCTACAGCATGGATCATAAAAATGAATAACAAAAGTCTTCATATACAATTGAAGTGAATGGCTGAATTAAAGGCCCTGAGCTTTACAACAAGGTACAGCATGACAATCTTGGTGGAGCTGAAGTTGGCTGGATAACGTGATTAAAGTGCCTCAATGGCTGGTTTGTGTGAGCAAGCAGCGGTGTAGGGCCAAATACAATGACACAATGGACCGCATCTGGCTCGCAGGCCTGGGTTTGAAATTAGAAGTTGGCTGGATGACACCATTTAAGCGCCTCAATGGCCTTAGTTTGGACATGCCTGCTACATACAGACATGTCATACCTCATTTTAAAGCTTTCACAAACACACATGCATTTCTATTGGCTGCTGCTGTACATATTATGTTATTAAGGCTGTTCGTACAGTGGTTGTCAAACTGGGGTCCCTGCACTGCAAAAAACAGATCTACGTTTTCCTTCCTTCCTCACATCTGGCTGTGATTGTTGCTCTTCTGTGAAAACCATGAGGATGTGATAAAACCGGCAGAGCTCTGGGTTCAGCCTCCACTCTTTCATGTTAAAGCTGCTGACCGTGTTTTTACCATCAATCAAATCCTGAGCTCATCCTGTGTTGGTTTATTTGCTCTTTTAATACTGTGTCTGCAGAATGTCCAGCGGCTCCTACAGCTGAGACTATTTTTACAAACTCATCAATAAAAAGGCTTATATGGATGCACCTAAAGGTTTTGGAAAGTCTGTGTTCAGATATATAAATAGATAGATACTTTATTGATCCCCGTCATTCCCAGAGAAATTCAAGTGTCCAGTAGCAGTAAATAATAGTAATAATCAGCAACAGCCCTTCAGGTCACAGCAGCAGAGGTGGAGTAGCCTCTGGGTGGAGCAGGACAGGTCACAAGGTGGAGTTTTGACTTCACTTTTTGCAGTGTAGCTAATTGTTTAGCCAACTTCAGCTAATTTGAAGCTCAGAAAATCCTGCATCCAGTCAAAACAGTTTTATAATCCAATGTTGTCTGTCTCTGGACAAGTCTGGTTAAGATGAATAGATAGGCCACTAGATGGATAGATTAATAGATCTTAGAGTTTGTGGTGATATCTCTAAGTTTCTGCAACCTGATTAGAGTTTTTATCCAATTCCAAGTCATCAGACCGAGTTTAACCCAGAAACGTACCTTAGATGAGGGAGACTGGTCGATTATTCAAATAAAAGCATTACAAACAGCTCCAAAAAGCGGTTCTTGCTGAATGCATGTCTCAGTTTGAACCATCTGAGACTGGTGTGTGTGTTTCTCCTGAGTGACCTGTGGTTGTGTTGCAGACTAGAAGATGCTGGGATCAGTGAGTGTTCTGCTGCTGCTGCTGGGCTCGTCCCTGTCCCTGTCCCTGTCTCTGTCCCACACCGAGCTGTACGGACCCTTTGAGCAGTGGAAGCTCACCCACAGGAGGCTCTACGCTGGAGAGGTGAGCGGCATCTTAGGTCTCTCTGGTCTCGATCTGATCTCTCTCTCTCTTTGGTCCCTCCCTCTGGTCACTCAATGGTCTCTTGTCTCTCTCTGGTCTCTCTCTCTGGTCTCCTTCTTATCTCTCTAGTCTCTCAACAGTCTCCTGCCTCTCTCTTGTAAAGTCGCTCTCTCTCTGATCTCTCGTAGTCTCTCTCTCTCTCTGTTCTCTCTCTCTTTCTGGTCTCTCTCTTTGGTCCCTCTCTCTGGTCTCTCAATGGTCTCTAGTCTCTCTCTGATCTCTCTCTCTATCTCTCTCCGGACTCTTTCTGGTCTCTCTCTTTTTTACTTCTCTCTCGTCTCCCTCTGGTCTCTAGTCCCTCTATAATCTCTCTCTCTCTGATTTCTCTCTCTCTCTCTGTGGTCTCTCTCTACTCTCCTTCTTGTCTCTCTAGTCTCCTTCTAGTCTCTCTCTCTCTCACTGGTCTCTTGTCTTTCTCTTGGAGTCTCTCTCTGGTTTCTCTCTAGTTGCTGTCTCTCTCTGATCTCTCATAGTCTCTCTCTCTCTGGTATCTCTCTCTTTGATCCCTCTCTCTGGTGTCTTTCTCTCTGGACTCTTTCTGGTCTCTCTCTTTGGTTCCTCTCTCGTCTCCCTCTGGTCTCTAGTCCCTCTCTTTTCTCTTTCTCTCTCTCTCTAATCTCCCGCTAGTCTCTCTTTCTCTGTTCTCTAGTAACATCATATTCATCTGCTTTTCCAGTCAGGTAAAACACAGAGCAGAACAGATAAATACATATATATCTAGGACAGTACATCTCTACTGACCTTTGCGTCCGAAACAAAGTTAAACTATAATAATGTATGTAAAATGTGATAAACGCTGACTCTCTCAGTTTAGTTCTGCCCCAGGACCAGGACCAGGACCAGTCGGGACCAGGGGCTCGTCCTTGAACCTCTGTGTAACATTGTCTTATTGACTTCACCACAGTCATTAGGTGTAAAACCAGCTTCATAAAAACAATAGTCCAGGACTAAGCTCTGTGCGAGGAGCATCTGTCTGACCCTCCCCCGGGGCCCCCTCCTGCTGCAGCTGTTCCATACAACCCTGCTGCCCCCCCACCCACCCCGAGCCCAGCGCCTACATGCTCCACTTAAGCATATAGACTTTATGTATGCTCTGGTGTGTTTCTGGTCTCTCTCTCTCTCTCTCTCTCTCTCTCTGTTCGAACCCTGGTCTCTTTCTGGCATCTCTCTGGTCTCTCACTAGTCTCTCTTTGGTCTCTCTGGTCTCTCTCTGGTCTCTCTGGTCTCTTTCTGGTCTCTCTCTCTGGCCTATCTCTGGTCTCTCTCTGGTCTCTCTCTGGTCTCTCTCTGGTCTCTCTGGTCTCTCTGAACCCAGTGCTTGTACATGTTCTTATCTAGACGTTGTGGATGTACTCCGCCTACAGTAAATGTTTGAGCCTGAGGATGTGTGTCGTCAGCAGAAACAGCCGCTGTGTGATTAGCATTAGCATCAGGCTACAAGACCAGGTGGAGATGGTAATTCATCTCCACCTGGGATGAATTACCAAGATATCAGTGAGACCTGGGGTTATATAGAGAGGTGTAGCTGCCATATTGAACTGTTTTGGCATTTTAACCCTCTCTCTCAAACCAGACAAATGGGATCTATATAAAGAGTGAATCTAACTGGTTCCTGGGGGTATTACACAGAGGTATTAGAGTATTGTGTGCGTGAACTGGTTTCACTGGCCTCATTAGTGAATCAGGCCTGTCTTTGAGATGGCCGTATTTTTGCTAATTAAAATGGAATTGTGTCCTCTTTGCCCACATTCAGATGTTACTGCAGCAGGAATAATGACAGAGAGGCATCTGTCTTCAGGGACTCCACACATAATGGGAAATATAGCAATGTTTTTATTGTCAACACTGCCCCCCTCCCCTCTCTGCCCCCCTCCCAATAACAACATCCACCAACTGTAGTTCTGAACTGGCCTTTGCTGCTTTCAATCTGTCACTTTGTCCACAGATATCTTTTTGCACTGGCCTCTCTCTCTGGTCTCTCTCTCTCTCTCTTCTCTCTCTCTCTGGTCTCTCTCTAGCCTCTCTTGTCTCTCTCTGGCCTCTCTCTCTCTAGTCTAGCGTCTCTCTTTAGTCTCTCTCTGTTCTTTCTCGCTGGTCTCTCTGTACCCTTTGTCTCTTGTCTCTCTGGTCTCTCTCCCTCTCTCTGGTCTCTCTCCCTCTCTCTGGCCTCTCTCCCTCTTTCTGGCCTCTCTCTCTCTCTAGGTTCGTCTCTCTCTGGTCTCTCTGTACTTTGCTGCATTCTGAAGCCCCTAACTCAAAGCATTAAAACTGCTCATACTCTGACCCTGTCCCTGTGCTCTGTCCTTGTGCTCTGCAGGAGGAGGAGGCCTGGCGCAGATCCGTGTGGGAGAAGAACTTCCGACAAGTGGAGAGCCATAACCGCGAGGCCGACCTGGGGCTGCAGTCGTACTGGCAGGAGCTCAACCAGTTTGCAGACTGGGTGAGTGGGCAGCACACATGGTATCGTATGTATGTGTATGTCTGATCTGTGCTGGCTAAATGACAACTTCGTAAAGCCCTCCGAGATGACCACTGTTGTGATTTAGGGTTGAATTGTTTATGACATGTGAAAAACACATTTTCTGACGTAATCTTTCTCAAAAATGGTTTTAGGTTTAGGTCACTGAACTTTTCTGGACATAAGCCGCAGCTGTAAATAAGCTGCACCAGCTAAGTTTGGAAAGAAATCAATTTTGTCCACATATAGGTCTAGTCTCTCTCTAGTCTCTCTCTTTTCTCTCTCTGGTCTCTCTGATCTCTCTCTGGTCTCTCTTTAGTCTCTCTCTATATATATATCTTTCCAGTCTATCTCTTTTGTGTTTCTCTGGTCTCTCTCTGGTCTCTCTCTCTCTAGCCTCTCTCTAGTCTCTCTCTTGTCTCTCTCTGGTCTCTCTCTGGTCTCTCTCTGGTCTCTCTCTGGTCTCTCTCTGGTCTCTCTCTGGTCTCTCTCTGGTCTCTCTCTCTAGCCTCTCTCTAGTCTCTCTCTTGTCTCTCTCTGGTCTCTCTCTGGTCTCTCTCTCTAGTCGCTCTCTTGTCTCTTTCTGGTCTCTCTCTGGTCTCTCACTGGTCTCTCTCTGGTCTCTCCCTGGTCTCTCTGTAGTCTCTCTCTTGTCTCTCTCTGGTCTCTCTCTGATCTCTCTCTCTAGTCTCTCTCTGATCTCTCTCTGGTTTCTCTTTAGTCTCTCTCTAAATATACATCTTTCCAGTCTCTCTCTGGTCTCTCTCTTGTCTCTCTCTGGTCTCTCTCTTGTCTCTCTCTTGTCTCTCTCTTGTCTCTCTCTGGTCTCTCTCTTGTCTCTCTCTTGTCTCTCTCTTGTCTCTCTCTCTCTGGTTTGTGGTTATGTTTAGTCCACATTTAGGCCTTGTCAAACCCACAGAGGACTCGAATCAGACTCAAACTCCTGAGCTTTGTCTCCGGCTCTACATCTCTCCTCTGTGCTCACATGTATTTGCAGGTTGTGTGTGTATTTCCTGTTGAGTTCTGATGGGTTCTGTTGAGTTCTGATGAGTTCTGTTGAGTTCTGATGAGTTCTGTTGGGTTCTGCTGAAGGACACAGAGGGTGGAACTAAACTGTACAGAACGCTGCTTTCTCTTCTACTTTGTGACGCCTCCAGAGGAAAAGTGTGAAATACGACGTGACAGGCCTCTTTCATTAGGGACGATTAAACAAAGTGCTCTCTCAGGGGACGGGCTCTGAGACACATGGTACAGAAACACACATGGTCAGGAGCTTGGAGGAGAGGACCATTTATCTTTAAGGCGGTAAATCTGTCAGTGGGCTCCTCATACAGTCTTGTCATATTGATCAACTCATTATTTTAATTCACTTCCAGCTGTGTCCATGTGAGGACTGTGGGTATGAGCCAATATATAACTTTGAGAAAAAAAAAAAACTTTGAGAAAAAAAAATTGGGTGGGGCTTAACGGGTGCCAGGAGGTCACCCATGGTACTGCAGCTGAAATCCACATGGGTTGTACGGAGGTTTTTCCTTTTTTATTTTATTTTTGGTTTTCTATAAATCTCTCACTAGTCTCTCTCTGGTCTCTCTCTGGTCTCTCTCTGGTCTCTCTCTAGCCTCTTTCTGGTCTCTCTCTCGGGTCTCTCTCAGGTCTTTCACTAGTCTGTCTCTGGTCTCTCTCTAGTCTCTCTCAGGTCTCTGTCTCTGGTCTCTCTCTTTGTTCTCTCTCCCTGGTTCCGCTCTCTGGTCTCTCTCTCTCTTGTGTCTCTCTGGTCTCTCTCTAGTCTCTCTCAGGTCTCTCTCTCTCTTGTCTCTCTCTTTGGTCTCTCTCTGCTCTCTCTCTATCCTCTTTCTGGTCTCTCTCTCAGGTCTCTCTCTGGTCTTTCACTAGTCTGTCTCTTGTCTCTCTCTAGTCTCTCTCAGGTCTCTGTCTCTGGTCTCTCTCTCTAGTCTCTCTCTTTGTTTTCTCTCCCTGGTTCCGCTCTCTTGTCTCTCTCTGGTCTCTCTCTGCTCTCTCTCTCTAGTCTCTCTCTGCTCTCTCTCTCTAGTCTCTCTCTGCTCTCTCTCTCTAGTCTCTCTCTGCTCTCTCTCTCTAGTCTCTCTCTGCTCTCTCTCTCTAGTCTCTCTCTGCTCTCTCTGCTCTCTCTCTCTAGTCTCTCTCTGCTCTCTCTCTGCTCTCTCTCTCTACTCTCCCTCTGGTCTCACAGCTGCGCTCTGATTGGTAATAAAACTGCCCACTCTCTGGACTCTTACAACACCACATAAAAACACAAAAAGATATTGCTATAAAATAAAAAAATCTCGTTTACCAGATACATATACAGTTTAAAAAAAATCTTTTTCTTTGTGGATTTGCTTCAAACTTCTACTTTGACATTTGTGTTTGAATATTACCAGAAACACCATGAGGACAATAGACACGACTTTCCACTTCCTCGACAGATTTGTTTTTGTGATTTGATAAAAGCTGCTTTATAACAAACTGTTTCACGGTTTCTTTTCAAAACATTTTCCAACTCGCGTTTTCCAAATCCACAAAACACCATTATCTCTTTATGTGGAAAAAACAGGCGAGAAACTCTACTTTATGTGAGAACAGGTGGTCGCACTAAAGACGTACCACACACTACACAAACTCTACACAATCTACACACACAAACACACTTTTAATAATCACTAATTAAGTGTTTTATGGCCTTACGAAAGCGAGTCTTCCTCTTTCCGTAGATCGAGGCGAGGAATAAGCCGCAGATACGTCTCTTCACATTCAGCGCTTTTGTCTCTTCGTTCTGAGTAAAAGGGACTAAAGCCGGAAGACTTTATGGGTTCAAATCCTTCTGTTTTTATTTCTGAGCTGCTGATGTCGGCGCGTTCACCTCAAAACACGTCTTCGGTTCAAAATGTTAGAGATTTACATTAGATATGAAAATAACTGTTATTTGGTTTCTGCACATATCTTACCGGACTGGTCTCTCTTTTTCTAGTCTCTCTTTCTCTGGTCTCTCTTTCTCTGGTCTCTCTTTCTCTGGATTATGGTCTTTCCCTACACTCTTGTCTTTCTTTCTCACTGGCCTCTCTTTCTGGTCTTTCTCTGGTCTCTCTCTATCATACTTGTCTCTCTCTCTCTGATGTTTCTCAGGTCTCTCTCTCTAGTCTCTCTTTCTCTGATCTCTCTCTCTGTTCTGTCTCTGGTCTCTCTCTCTGTTCTGTCTGTGGTCTCTCTCTCTGTTCTTTCTCTGGTGAATTTCTCTAGTCTCTCTTTCTCTGGTCTCTCTCTGGCCTCTCTCTGGTCTCTCTCTATCGTACTTCTCTCTCTCTCTCTCTCGCTGTTGTTTCTCAGGTCTCTCTCTCTAGTCTCTCTCTCTGGTCTCTCTATAGTCTCTCTTTCTCTGGTCTCTCTCTCGTCTCTTTCTCTGGTCTCTCTCTCTCTGGTCTGTCTCTGGTCTCTCTCTATCATACTTCTCTCTCTCTCTTGTTTCTCTGGTCCCTCTGTCTATGCTCTCTTTCTCTGGTCTCTCTCTCTCTGTTCTGTCTCTGGTCTCTCTCTGTTCTGTCTGTGGTCTCTCTCTCTGTTCTTTCTCTGGTGAATTTCTCTAGTCTCTCTTTCTCTGGTCTCTCTCTGGTCTCTCTCTATCGTACTTGTCTCTCTCTCTCTCTGTTGTTTCTCAGGTCTCTCTCTCTAGTCTCTCTTTCTCTGGTCTCTCTCTGGTCTCTCTCTCTAGTCTCTCTCTCTCTGGTCTCTCTCTTTCTAGTCTCTCTCTCTCTGGTCTCTCTCTTTCTCTAGTCTCTCTTTCTCTGGTCTCTCTCTCTCTAGTCTCTTTCTCTGGTCTCTCTCTTTCTAGTCTCTCTCTCTGTAGTCTCTCTTTCTCTGGTCTCTCTTTCTGTCGCTTTTTAGTTCTTGCATTAATATTCATTTTTCCGTTGTCTTTTTCTATGTATTTTTTTGTAAAATCGTTTTCACACAATTTATTTTAATGTATTGTATTTGGACAAAGAACTTCACAAAATGGTGGACTCCTCAAATACTGTCTCTCCACATGTGTCTGTTGAGGTTTATGGTCCATCCAGTCTTGTGTCTATGTAGACGAGTCGTTTGTGTTGATGTTGTGTTGTTTGTGTTGCCGCGCAGACGTCGGAGGAGTGGGGCATGTATGTGCGAGGTCTTACCCCTCCGGTGACCAGGAACAGCACTAACCTCATGAGGTTCGATGAGACCGAGGTTCAGAGACTCCCCAAGATGGTGGACTACCGCAAGAAAGGCATGGTGTCCTCCGTCAAGAACCAGGTACACACGTCCTGACAGAAAAACACACATCCGCCTCTGCGTGACAACAACACAGACAGCCCAGAGAGTCACTATCTGAGGCTGTGGGCTGAGAGCTGATTGGCTGAGGGAGGGGGGTCCAATCTTTTTAGACTTTTACATGTGAAAAAGCGGATCTAAAGATGTGGAAGTGGCCAAAAACTATGGCGATGGAGCCAAAACTGGTTTAGAGTAACAAACTAAAAAGATGGAAATGTAGGTACCTCAGCTTTAATGCATAAAAACGAAATAAATAGGGATTGCAGACAAGTAAGACAATTACTATACTAAGAATAAATTACACATTAATACATCGCAGAACCAATCACTCACACACACACATGCACCGCAGGGTATATACAGACTCTAGGGGCGAGGCAGGTGAAGTGTCTTGCTCAAGGACACACAGCAGAAGGAGCAGCAGTCGATCTGTCCTCTTTACCAATGTCGGGAGCAGGATTCGAACCGGCGACTTTAATCTCAGAGACACACACTCTATACCTACTGCCACACAAACTCAGACATCTGTTTTGGTACTAGCTGTAATAAGAGAAGAGAACCTTTATTTGTCTCACTGTGGGTAAATTTCAGTGTTGCCTCGCACTTACAGGACAGATTTGAATGTGTCTTAATCACATCAATAATGTAAGTGAATTTAATATGGGCAGAATGGGAAAAAAACGTCTCCATTTACAACTCTCTTTGAGGTATTTTGAAACGATGAGGTAATGCTAAAGGTGGTGAAGTTATAACTGTGCAAGGCTGCCCCCTCGTGGACAGACCATAGAATGCATATAAAACACACCAGCAGCCTGAGTGAACAGGGATTCTGGGAGATGAAACCACATGTAATAAGCTGTAGAATTTGCAGTGTATTAAAATCAAAAACATTTTCAAATCTGCCTGTCATTCATTAAGATGAAAAGAACCTTTATTTGTAGCACAGTGGGGACATTTCAGTTTGAAGTCACTCCCTGGTCTCTCTCTGGTCTCTCTCTGGTCTCTCTCTGGTCTCTCTCTGGTCTCTCTCTGGTCTTTCTCTGATCTCTCTCGTGTCTCTCTCTGGTCTTTCTCTGGTCTCTCTCTCTCTTCTCTCTCTAGTCTCTCTCTCTCTCTCTCTGGTCTTTCTCTGGTCTCTCTCTGGTCTGGCTCTGGTCTCTCTCTGATCTCTCTCAGGTCTCTCTCTAGTCTTTCTCTGATCTCTTACTGGTCTCTCTGTGGTCTCTCTCTGGTCTCTCTCTCTCTTCTCTCTCTAGTCTCTCTCTCTCTCTCTTTCTGGTCTTTCTCTGGTCTCTCTCTCTCTTCTCTCTCTAGTAGTAAGTAAGTAAGTAAGTAATCTTTATTTATATACCGCCTTTTCACTGCAGATCTGAGTCTCAAAGCGGTTTACAATTGTTAATTTTTTTGGGGCATTTGTCTCTCACTCCACACAGAGATGGGAGCGGGGTCGCCAGTATAGGAGGCGCATGCCAGAACTATTGGACATATTTTTAGTGTTTTTTAGTCTCTCTCTCTCTCTCTGGTCTTTCTCTGGTCTCTCTCTGGTCTCTCTCTGATCTCTCTCAGGTCTCTCTCTGGTCTTTCTCTGATCTCTTACTGGTCTCTCTCTGGTCTCTCTGTGGTCTCTCTCTGTTCTCTCATATCTCTCTGGTCTCTCTTTCTCTTTTGTCTTTCTCTGATCTCTCTCTCTGGTCTTTATCTCTTGTTTCTCTGTGGTATCTCTGATCTCTCTCTGGTCTCTGGTCTTTCTCTGGTTTCTCTGTGGTCTTTCTCTGGTCTCGGGTTTCTCTCTGGTCATCTTTATTCAAGTGGTTTTCATCTTGAGTTGAACAAGAAGTTTAGTCTTATCCATTTCTTATTCCACGGGAGAATATTCTTGAATGTTCTTGTCCCTTTATGAACTCTAAATTTTTCCGTAACATTGGTTTGCTTTGTAGATTGATTTTTAACTAAAAGCATTGATCGGTACAGGGCTCGTGCGGGTCATGCTGGGCCTTCAGCTCGGCCGGGGCGCTGGAGGGGCAGCTGGCCAAACAGACCGGGCAGATCCAGGACCTGAGCCCCCAGAACCTGGTGGACTGTGTGACGGAGAACAGCGGCTGCGGAGGAGGATACATGACCAACGCCTTCAGATACGTGGACCAGAACGAGGGCATTGACTCCGAGGAGAGCTACCCCTATGTGGGAGAGGTGTGTGGCACGGAACTCACTGGGACAGGTTTGATAATAATAGTAATAATAATAATAATAATGTTCTTTATAATGCACTTGACATTTTCACGAAACCTCCAAGTGCTGGTTTTCAATGGATTATAAGAGTTTTATTTTCAATTGGCTGAAGTTAAATGACTGCGGGATACTGCAGCTTAAGGCTGTGGGACCTCATTTATTTTTTTAGTAAGACGCCAGACTCTGGTTTCTAAAGGGTCAAAAAGCTCCTAAAGTCCAGGAATCAGCTCTGAATCCAAGTCCAGGAATCCGACAGTCTCTACATTCAACTGGTCTCCTGCTGGGACTCTGAGGAGCACAGGGACTGGTCTTCTGCTGGGACTCTGAGGAGCACAGGGACTGGCCTCCTGCTGTGACTCTGAGGAGCACAGGGACTGGCCTCCTGCTGTGACTCTGAGGAGCACAGGGACTGGTCTCCTGCTGGGACTCTGAGGAGCACAGGGACTGGCCTCCTGCTGGGACTCTGAGGAGCACAGGGACTGGCCTCCTGCTGGGACTCTGAGGAGCACAGGGACTGGCCTCCTGCTGGTCCCAGAGTCAGGACTAAACGGAGGCAGCATTTCAGATTTATGCAGCTAAAATCTGGAACAGTCTTCCTGAAAATGTGACTCTTTTTAATGTACTGTGATTATTTATGATGTTTTAGCCTTGTGTGTGATGGTTATTTTCCGTTCCAAAGTCTGAGTACCAAGGTAAAGTTACGAGATGCTTTTGAAAGCTACTGTTCCGGATGTAGACTGGGACATGAGTGGTCAGACCGCTCTGGGAACCACACCAAACACGTCCTCTGTGTTCTGACTCTCTGTGATCCCCCTCCTCACCGGGGCCTGTTCTGTGCTCAGGAGCAGCCGTGTCGCTACAACTCGTCCGGAATGGCAGCGCAGTGCAAGGGCTTCAAGGAGATCCCGGTGGGCAACGAGCACGCGCTGGCGGTGGCCGTGTGGAAAGTGGGGCCTGTGTCCGTGGGCATCGACGCCACGCTCAGCTCCTTCCAGTTCTATCAGAAAGGTCAGAATAAGAAATATGTGCATTGCTGTCGTAAGCACTTTCTGGACAATACGGTGTAAGTGATCAATCACATCGTGGTTTTGATTTAGGAACATAATAAATCTAAACCTGAATCTGAATTATACAAAATACCAGAGTGAATCTTTTTATTTTAAATATATATACTTTATTGTGTCATCTTCATTAGTTCTCACTTCTTAACAAGACACATTTTAATTTGTCCCCCTATGCTCCCCTTTTGTCAAGAGAAGGGTAAAACAAAACAGAGCAAAAACAAATACATAGATCAATAAATAATAAATAAAATAAAAACTAAATAAAATAATAAAAAAACAATATGAAAGTAAATATATAGATATGGCTTTATGTTGAATAGTTTTGATTTCATTCTGACAAATAGACCGGATGTGATGTTGGTTTAGTCAGTCGTCCTCTGCGGTGTCCATGTGTTCAGATTTACATGTTTACATGTTTACATGTGTTACATACACACACACACACATGCATGCACAGACTGAATCTTGTGCCATTGACGACCCCATATTAATTTCCCTGAGAGTCCAGTTCAGTCCAGTTCACTCAGATCCCTGCTGTTCCCAGGCGTCTACTACGACCCCGCCTGTGACAAAGAGGACATCAATCACGCCGTGCTGGCCGTGGGCTTCGGGGTCACCGTCAAAGGGAAGAAGTACTGGATCGTGAAGAACAGGTGAGTCTCAGACCAGCTGTCCTCAGACCAGCTGTCGTCAGACCAGCAGTCCCCAGACCAGCTGTCCTCAGACCAGCTGTCGTCAGACCAGCAGTCCCCAGACCAGCTGTCCTCAGACCAGCTGTCCTCAGACCAGCTGTCCTCAGACCAGCTGTCCTCAGACCAGCAGTCCTCAGACCAGCAGTCCCCAGACCAGCTGTCCTCAGACCAGCTGTCCTCAGACCAGCTGTCCTCAGACCAGCTGTCGTCAGACCAGCTGTCGTCAGACCAGCTGTCCTCAGACCAGCTGTCCTCAGACCAGCTGTCGTCAGACCAGCTGTCCTCAGACCAGCTGTCCTCAGACCAGCTGTCGTCAGACCAGCTGTCCTCAGACCAGCTGTCCTCAGACCAGCTGTCGTCAGACAGACCAGCTGTCCTCAGACCAGCTGTCCTCAGACCAGCTGTCGTCAGACCAGCTGTCCTCAGACCAGCTGTCCTCAGACCAGCTGTCGTCAGACCAGCAGTCCCCAGACCAGCTGTCCTCAGACCAGCTGTCGTCAGACCAGCTGTCCTCAGACCAGCTGTCCTCAGACCAGCTGTCGTCAGACCAGCTGTCCTCAGACCAGCTGTCGTCAGACCAGCTGTCCTCAGACCAGCTGTCCTCAGACCAGCTGTCCTCAGACCAGCAGTCCTCAGACCAGCAGTCCCCAGACCAGCTGTCCTCAGACCAGCTGTCCTCAGACCAGCTGTCCTCAGACCAGCTGTCCTCAGACCAGCTGTCGTCAGACCAGCAGTCCTCAGACCAGCAGTCCCCAGACCAGTTGTTCACAGGACGTGGACCAAGAGGGACTGAGGCTAACGTCCAGCTTTAAACTCCAAATGTATTCATGTCCACCATCTTTCATCTTTCTTCCGTTGCAGTTGGGGAGAGGACTGGGGGAACAAAGGCTACATCCTGATGGCCCGTAACCGTGACAACATGTGTGGTATCGCTAACCTGGCTAGCTACCCCGTCATGTGAACGCGGGCCGATGCATGGACTACAGCTGGTGACACCATAAAGGAAGGGACCAGGAGAGAGGGTCTACAAGCACCAGGAAGACACCGCAGCAGTCCACCAAACGCACACGTGACTTTAGAGAAGACGTCTGTTTAATGCAAATACAAAAGTGCAATTTTAGTTTAGGAGGCTCCATCTTGTCACAGAGTTGATCATAATTGATTTTATTTTATTTTTTAATTTTGACTTTAAGTTAAAAGAAACAGAATAAATGTAAAGCGTTGCTGGGCGACCGCTGGATCCTGAATCTATTGCTTTGATACTTGATTTTTTTACAGTAACTTTGTTTTTATGAATGTGAATAAAAACATGTGAAGCGAAAGCCATTTCTGAGCGTTTTATTATTGACAGTGACGGACGAGTGACTTTACAAATATACATGTTGTGTTACGTGTTTCTGCTGTTTCAAAGTAAAAAGTAGTGTCAGTGTTGTCTCTGAGCTCTCTCTGCTTTGACCGAGCTGCGGTCGATGGAAATATGTATCTGTCCTTTTGGTCATGAATGTATTGGACAAGAAACACAAACACACACCCACACTCACACACAAACACACCTCATAGTCCCAGGAGGAGGCCAGTCCCTGTGCTGAAGGGCTGCTTTTGGAATTATTATTAGGCCTCCCCAATACTACGTGTTATTCGCCGGTTTAATATTATTCTTCCGCTTTTTCCGCCAAAACAATTAGATTTTTGACCCTGAAGACATGCACGAAAGTCTGCACATGGGGGGTCTAAAACGACCGGTTTGGCGAAACATTTGATAAAACGGACGTTTTGAGATTGTCCAACAAAAGGCGAATCAATAGCGCCCCCCTAGAAATTTCAAAATTTGCCATTTCTATTGGAGCCGGGAATGCATATTTTGGAGTAGGTACACGAAATTCGGATGAGTGATAGATCTTTATGAGACGAGTGAAAAAGCCTAGTCCCTGGTTTTTCATCACACAGAGTTCTACCACGTCATTTCCTAATCTGGATGGATTTAAGTTATACAATCATTAAAAAAGAAGTTAGAACATCTTCACCGTTTTTGTCCCTCGCCATGGCGAATAAGGCCTTCGTTTTGGCCGTTTTCGCTGAGCCCTGAGGGCTACAGGCTCAGACCTACAGAGCTGAGACTCACATCAGTAATATTAGGTTAAGGCCTGAACGCAATGACACTAAAATCATTCGCCCAATATGAGCTCTTTAGCGCCACCTGTCGGAAAGTAATAGGGCACTAGTGCTCGGATCGGCCCGAAAATTGCTGAGTGTATTCTCTGGACCGAGACGAGCAACACATTACATTACGCAAAAGTTGTAAGTCCCACACCTGACCACTGGGGGCGCCTTCAAAATATGTGAATGAGCTTTTTGGGGAGAAATATTTGTCCGATGAGGCTAGAAATGAATTCAGAAATACAGCGTATGACTCTGAACACAACGATATGCAACACACAATTGTGACTGCAACAGCGCCACCTACAGGCAGTACAAAGTGTTGTGTTTTTGGCTTCGTACTAGTCCCTGGATTTTCATCGCACAGACTTCTACCGTGTTATTTCTCCATCTGGACGGATTGAAGTTATACAATCATTACAAAAAAGTTAGAATTTTTTCCTCATTTTCATGCGAGGTGGTGGGGAATTTCTCCATGTTTGATGCTCTCCTGACCACAGGCTCAGACCTACAGAGCTAGAACTCACATCACTAACAGTTGGTAATGACCTGAGTGTAATTGTGTGTAAATACACACCTAATATGACTCTACAGCGCCACCTATGGAAGGCCCCTGACCTAAACTTTTCCGATCCTCACCAAAGTTTTACAATCAAATCTTTACATCTGTACGAGCAAAATACTACGACATGCACCGTAGAGGGTGCATCTCCCGGATGTGACCACTAGGGGCGCACTTTATCCTATTAATGAGGTATTATGTACATAATCCTGGTCTGATCGAGCTGCCAATTCGTCGCCGAGTACGCCGCGTGACGCTTGTGGGACTGGCGCCCGGGAGGCGGTCTTAAGAGTAGCAAGTCCTTTCATCGCCGCTTGCGGCTTTAATTTTTTTTTTTTTTTTTTTTTAGTTTAACAGTTAAATGAACTCATCCATATCTGAGGATGTAGAAAGATTGTGTCTCCAATTGTGAAAAACATTACTTTACATGTCCTCTGTTCTTATGAAACTGTGTCTGTTTTCGGCGGACTTCAGACTCAGAATCTGTGCCACAAATATTGACTCTTCCAGATTGTTCTGATGTTTTACCAGTAAACGACAGACTCCTCCTCCACACCATGTGTTTATTTAAGGACTGTTGCTGGTACAGACCAGAAGACCCACAGTCAGAGCGGCACCATGAAGGTAAGAACCAGAACCAGGTCCATCCACACCATGTGAACCGGCTGTTATTATTATAGATCCATGGAACTGTCTGGAAAATGGTTGTTGCAGAAGTACAGATGCTAACAGCTGTAGTTGTTGCAGATGTACAGATGCTAACAGCTGTCGTTGTTGCAGATGTACAGATGCTAACAGCTGTAGTTGTTGCAGAAGTACAGATGCTAACAGCTGTAGTTGTTGCAGAAGTACAGATGCTAACAGCTGTAGTTGTTGCAGAAGTACAGATGCTAACAACTGTAGTTGTTGCAGAAGTACAGATGCTAACAACTGTAGTTGTTGCAGAAGTACAGATGATAACAGCTGTAGTTACTGCAGATGTACAGATGCTAACAGCTGTGGTTGCTGCAGATGTACAGATGCTAACAGCTGTAGTTGTTGCCGATGTACAGATGCTAACAGCTGTAGTTGTTGCAGATGTACAGATGCTAACAGCTGTAGTTGTTGCAGAAGTACAGATGCTAACAGCTGTAGTTGTTGCAGAAGTACAGATGCTAACAGCTGTGGTTGTTGCAGATCTTCTGGGTCCTAGTGCCCCTGGCCACAGTCCTGCTTCTCAGTGCAGTCCTCAGTCTCCCTGTCGCAGACTCAAACCTGGACGACGAGTTCAACAAATGGAAGATCACCCACGAAAAAGTCTACGACACACCGGTCAGTAACTCTGTCTTCACATCACCAAACGGTAAATGCAACTCTTCACTTTACATCAGGTCTTTGGGGTCCATATGTTTGGATATAAGAGAAAATCCTCCCTCACTCGACCTGTGGCGTGAAAATCTCATGTCAAATTAACTTTACTATTTACTCATTTCTCCATGAGAGTCTGGCTGCAGACTCCCCCCCCCCTCGCAGACCTCCCTGTTCAGCCCCTCCTTCAGGAGCCCCTGTTACGTGACCTCCTCCACGAGCCTGTTATGTCACTTACTTTACTGGACACAAGCAGACTTCTCTCAGTGTAGGGAGACCGGTTTTGACCCGCTCATATACATAATACCTGGTCTCAATTTGTGGAACAAACGTCACTATTATTGTTTTTTTTTACATAATAAACACCATATCTTACATATAAGCTTTATAACTTTATGAAAAAAAACGTTTTCAAGTCCCAGGGAAGTGACGTAACAGGGGCTCCTGAAGAAGGTCAGGTAACAGGGGCTCCTGAAGAAGGTCACGTGACAGGGGCTCAACAGGGAGGTCTGCGAGGGGGGGAAGGCTGCAGCCATCTTTGGCAGTGAATTAACATATGTGTTGTTGACCTTTCTGAACTGTTTCTATAAATATTTTTCTTAAATGTAATGATGATGTTAACGTCAGGAGGAGGAGGCGGAGCGCAGGGCCATCTGGGAGAAGACTCGCATACAGGTGAACGCCCATAACAAGGAGGCGGACCAGGGCCTGCACTCGTACTGGCAGGGCCTCAACCAGTTCAGCGACGAAGTGAGTTACAGTTTCAGTGTTTAGAACATTGTTGAGATACTGGTTCTGCTACAGTCAAGCAAGTCCTGGGTCTGTCCAAGATGTGAGCCCAAGGTTTCCAAGATGTCTGTCCCAGGTTTCCAAGATGTCTGCCCATTCAGATCATTGTCCTGGTCTCGTTGGTTCATGCTTGCACCATGGACGTCCCAAACATTTGCAGAAGTGACGTGTTCTGGTCATTTCTGGGTCTTGTGCAGTGGTTCTACTTCCAAAAGACTTGAGAAACCAGAGAGAGAGCAACCAGAGAGAGACCAAAGAGACAGAACAGAGAGAGATCAGAGAGATACCAGAGAGAGAGTCCGGAGAGACCAGTGAGAGAGATTGGAGACAGACCGGAGGAAGAGACCAGAGAGAGACCAGAGAGGGACCAGAGGGAGACCAGAGGGAGACCAGAGGGAGACCAGAGGGAGACCAGAGAGGGACCAGAAGGAGACCAGAGGGAGACCAGAGAGAGACCAGAGAGAGACATTAAAATCCCTACTGAACTAGACCTTTCTGAAAGCTGTCAGCTGAGAACATGCTGCTTTAGCTCCTTCCGGCCTGTGTGGATGCAGGCTGCAGTACCGTGGGTGGCCTCTAGTCCAAGTGGAGACATGTTTAAGCAGCATTACTCTGTGTAGATAATATAACACATCCACTCAGTCACAGAAACACTCACACATTGATGTCTGTCGTTGTAGAAACCGGAAGAAAGAAGCAGAGGCTTTTTCCCAGTCTGGGTCAGGGAACCGGAACTACTCATCGACAACAGCAGCCTGATTGTGGACTCAGCAGGGAACAACACTGTGCTCCTGCTGAACTCTACAGGCATGTCAATATGAGCCTCACACCTGCTCTTTCTGCAGATTTACCTTTGAATATGATCTTTACATCTGTGTTTTATGGTTCATCTGTTTTAAATAAATACATTGGATTTTGACTCTGAATTTTCTACGACATTCTTGAAAAATACATTATTAATCTCAGTGAGGTTCTCCTGGTTAAACAAATAAAAGGTGATTAGATTGTGACTCTAAATTGTGCCCATCTTTATAGCAGGATTCACATACACAGGGAATACAGACCTCTGGAGCTAAGCAGAGCTGATTCAGATTCAGTTTATTTGCCATTTGCAGTAAAAAAAAACACATACATTAGTAAAAAGTCTCCAGTGTGCACAAATACAGACATAAAACAACATTAAAAGACAAAAATAAAAACAAATAAAACAGTAAACAAATGTCACTGTGAAATCGATCGACTAAAACAGTTTCAAAACAAGTGCAAATCATTAAAGTGCTCTGTTCACACTGATAACAGCTTGTGGATAAAAACTGTTAGCGTAACGAGATGTCCTGCATCTCGGAGAGCGATATCTTCTGCCAGAGGGAAGAAGCTGGAACATGGCTTTTCCAGGGTGGCCAGAAGAGTCATTAACAATCCTAAGAGCTTTGTTTAAAAGTCTGGATTTATAAAGAACCTCCAGAACAGGAAGCTCACAGCCCACGGTCCTCTCTCTGGTCTCTCTCTGGTCTCTCTCTGGTCTCTCTCTGGTCTCTCTCTGGTCTCTCTCTGGTCTCTCTCTGGTCTCTCTCTGGTCTCTCTCTCTGGTCTCTCTCTGGTCTCTCTCTGGTCTCTCTCTGGTCTCTCTCTGGTCTCTCTCTCTAGTCTCTCTCTCTAGTCTCTCTCTGGTCTCTCTCTGGTCTCTCTCTGGTCTCTCTCTGGTCTCTCTCTCTGGTCTCTCTCTCTGGTCTCTATCTGGTCTCTCTCTGGTCTCTCTCTAGACTCTCTCTGGTCTCTCTCTCTGGTCTCTCTCTCTGGTCTCCCTCTGGTCTCTCTCTGGTCTCTCTCTGGTCTCACAGCCCACGGTCCTCTTTGCAGAACGGAGCACCTTGTTTAAAGCTCTCTTTTCTTTATCTGTGATGTTTCCAAACCACACAGACACAGAACCAACAAGTAAACTCTCAATGGTGCAGCGATAAAAGTTAAGCAGAATCTTAGAGTTAGTGGTAAATTCTCTAAGTTTACGCAGAAAGTAGAGACGCTGACGAGCTTTCTTAACGACTCGGTCAGTGTTTTTAACCCATTTCAGGTCGTTAGACAGAGTTAAACCCAGAAACTTGCACTCCTCTACGATCTGCACCTGGGAGTTGTCGATTACGACAGGCAAATGAGAACTATTGCGACTGAAGTCGTAGACCAGTTCACATGTTTTCGATGCGTTCAACTAGAGGTTGTTAGTTTTACTCCACTGAACCACATTTTGTATCTCTGCTCTATAAGAGGATTCATCATTGTCACTGATGAGACCGATGATGGTGGTGTCATCAGCATATTTAATGATCAAGTTTGAGTCAGAGGAGGACACACAATCGTGAGTGTACAAAGTAAAAAGCAAAGGACTCAAAATATATCAATGAGGAGAACCAGTGCTCACAGAAACAACATCAGAAAAACAGTCATTGATTTTCACTCTCTGAGATCTGTCAGTTAAAAAGCTAAAAATCCATTTACACATGGCAACACTTAAACCGAGAGACATGAGCTTTTCAATCAGTTTACCTGGGACAAGACATTTAAAAGCAGAGCTATAATCGATGAAAAGCATTCTCGCCACAGATTTTCTAGTGTCCAAGTGACTGTAGACAGAGTTCAGAGCAAAGGAGATGGCATCCTCCACACTCCTGTTCTGTCTGTAAGCAAACTGGAGCGGGTCAACACTCACAGGGATCTGGCTCTTAATGAAGTCCAGCACAAGCCGCTCAAAAGTTTTCATAAGAACAGACGTGAGGGCCACAGGACGATAGTCATTCAGGCATGTCACAGGAGTTTTCTTAGGAACTGGAATGATGGTCGACTCTTTAAAGCAGTTCGGCACAGTACAGTTCCTTAGCGACAGGTTGAAAATGTCTGTTAGCACAGGGGCAAGTTGCTCAGAGCACAGTTTCAGGACACGAGGAGGGATGCCGTCCGGGCCTGGGGCATTCCGGACTGTGGTCCTGGACAAGACACGCCTGACTTCCTCCTGAGTCACGGTGAAGGTACCTTGATTGAAACACTCAGGGAATACAGTAGGACAGGCATCAGCGGATTCAAAGCGACAGTAGAACGTGTTCAGCTCGTTTGGCAGAGCTTGGCCGACAGATGCAATTTTCCCAGCACTAGGTTTCCACGATGCGATGGCTTTAATACCGTTCCACATGCGCCGAGGGTCATCTTCCTCAAAATAACTCTTTAACCTGTCCCCGTAACTGCGCTTTGCAGATTTAATAGAACGTTTCAATGAGTAACAGGATAGCTTATAAGCAACTTTATCATTAGATTGAAACGCCAACGCACGCTCATGAAGTTTCAGTTTCACTTCCGCGTTCATCCAAGGGTTTTGACTAAAATGTTCTTTAATGGCCTTCTGTGGGACACAGCCGTCAATACAGAAGCGTATGTATCCAGACACAGCGTCACAGAATTCATTGACGTCCTCTGACTGAAACACAGACCAGTCCGTAGCATCAAAACAACCTTGTAGCTTCATGCTAGCCTCCTCAGACCAACACTGCACAGTGCGAGAGGTTGGTTTATGTTCCCTGCTCCTCTGAGTATACGAAGGAAGAAGGAGAACAGAGGAGTGGTCAGACTTTCCAAAAGGAGGTCTGAGACTGGACCTGTAAGCTCCCTTCACGTTACTGTAGCAGTGATCCAGAACATGTGCTCCTCTTGTAGCTTGAGTCACGTGTTGGTAAAAGTTCGGGAGTACAGTCTTTAAATTACATTTATTGAAATCCCCAGCAACAATGATGACTGCGTTAGGATCCGGCTCAGATCCTGTAGGGCTACTTTATAATCCGCACGTGGGTGAATGTAAACAGAACATAAAAATATCACTGAAAACTCACGGGGAAGATAAAAAGGGCGGCAGCTCAAGACCAGGCATTCCAGATTGGCAGTACATGTTTGGTTCACGATACGAGTGTCCGTGCACCAGCGCTGATTAATTAAAAAGCACACACCTCCGCCTCTGGCCTTGCCCGTGGTCTCCTTCACTCTGTCCGAGCGGTGAGCGGTGAATCCCGGGGGCTGAACAGCAGAGTCCGGGACATTCGAGTGGAGCCACGTCTCGCTGAGGCAGAACACAGCGCAGTCCCGGGCCTCGCGCTGGCTCTGGACCCGACACAGGAGCTCGTCCGTCTTGTTGGGCAGAGACTGGACGTTGGCCAGGTAGATGGAGGGCAAAGGGGTCCTGGAGGAGCGGCTACGAACGAGCAGACCGCCTCGCCTTCCCCGGTGTCTGCGCCTCCTTCGCCGACTCGAGGTGCCCATCTCCACACCGCGGAGAGAACGCCGGAGACGCCCAGTCCCCTCGCTCTGTTGGCGGCTACCGCCGCGGCCCGCCTGCCGTGCTCCATGGGCCTCTCGAGTGGGACACTCGAGGAAGTTTGTGCACCTCAGTTCGGGTAAAACGAGTGACCCGTCACACGCGTGATCCCGAATGTGTAGAAGTGTTTGCCGATCATATTTCACTGTGGCAGGCAAGTGAATCCCAGACAAAAAACAACAAAACACAGATTGTGCGCACCAGAGCGTTCACTGCGGCGCCCTGACACGGCCCCATCTTGCTAGTCCTCAGGGCCTGGTTAGTACTGTGATGGGAGACCTCTGAAAACACCAGGTGCCACAGTGGGGCAAGACACGTCGCCCACATTAGAGTGAGTCTGGTGTGTGTGTGAATGGTTGGTGGTGGTGGGAGGGGCTGATGTCACAGACTGGTTGCCCCAGGGCAGCTGTGGCTACAACAGAAGTTTATCACCACCATGTTTAGAGTAAATCAATAATGTCATGCGAATCGTCTTTGATAATTAAAAAAAGCGTTGTATAAAACCGATGCATTATTTCTTCTTGTTATTATCATTATTAAGACCAAAAGGACAAGATTGTGGACACAGGTCCACTTAAGTTTCCTCAGAGTGGAGCCCGGGCGCCTCTGCTCAGACTGCTGCACAAGCGATTTGGCAACGGATAAAGTGGAAGAAAAAAAGGAGAATATGTTTGACTCTACGGTTACTTTTCAATGATTACAACAGTATTCTAATACATTTTGAAAAAACCCCATAGAAGCCATAAATGGTGTCACATTAGTTTCAACGGCGGAGACAGGTGTGACTATGTCCTTCATATTTATAGTCTATGCTAGTGGTGCATGCAGCCTGTTTTACCTTTAATAAACGCAAAACAAAGTAGAAAAAAATATATATTCAAATTCTATGGTTTAACGTTACATTATACTTAAAATAAACGGATTACAGAACTCTGACTAGTCCAGTTCAAAGGTAAAGTGACTAGTGAACTATCAGAACAGGAGAATGGCACAGGCCCAGTGGTTCTCATCGTGCATGTAGCATACACGTTACCAAAAGCTAATGAAGACTCGTAGCTAGTTGTATAAGAAGTGTACTTTAGTTTTTTAATCTCAATATGTTAACTAGAAAGGTTGATTGATTTAGGCTAGTATCAGAAAAACTAGAAACGACTCTGGGAGGAGGCGAAACAATAAACACATTTGGTCTGCACCATGTATTGAAGCGCTACAGACAGTGACAGTGGCCATTCATTAGAAAATAATACTCGAGCAAAAATATTTACAATACAAAATAAACAAAAGTTCAAGTAGACTCAGGTGCAGTAGACGCGACTTTAAGTTCAGTAAAGTGCGAGTGCATCCACTTAGTCCAAGTTCAACACAAAGAAATCCCAAAGCTCTTGTGATTCTCCAACACTAACTATCGTGATTGATGGTTTCGGATGGAATGGTGTCCAGGGAGTAGGGTTGAGATATGATTTTCAGTTGTAGGGTTCACAACAAAGAGCTGTGTGCAGGAGTTCGATTCAAGGCTGCGGGAGCCTCCCACCAGCCCAGGACCAGTGGTGGAGGAGAAGCTCCTTCAGGGTCCAGTCACCTCCGTGAACACATACTACTGTTATATAAAGTCACCTCCGTGAACACATACTACTGTAAATATAAAGTCACCTCCGTGAACACATACTACTGTTATATAAAGTCACCTCCGTGAACACATACTACTGTAAATATAAAGTCACCTCCGTGAACACATACTACTGTTATATAAAGTCACCTCCGTGAACACATACTACTGTAAATATAAAGTCACCTCCGTGAACACATACTGCTGTTATATAAAGGCAGCTCCGTGAACACATACTGCTGTTATATAAAGTCACCTCCGTGAACACATACTACTGTTATATAAAGTCACCTCCGTGAACACATACTGCTGTTATATAAAGTCACCTCCATGAACACATACTACTGCTATATAAAGTCACCTCCGTGAACACATACTGCTGTTATATAAAGTCACCTCCGTGAACACATACTGCTGTTATATAAAGTCACCTCCATGAACACATACTACTGT
Source organism: Knipowitschia caucasica (assembly GCA_964034765.1). Classification (NCBI taxonomy): domain Eukaryota; kingdom Metazoa; phylum Chordata; class Actinopteri; order Gobiiformes; family Gobiidae; genus Knipowitschia; species Knipowitschia caucasica. The sequence goes on along the minus strand of OZ035829.1, from coordinate 36,223,172 downwards.
TATATAAAGTCACCTCCGTGAACACATACTGCCGTTATATAAAGTCACCTCCGTGAACACATACTACTGTAAATATAAAGTCACCTCCGTGAACACATACTACTGTTATATAAAGTCACCTCCGTGAACACATACTACTGTAAATATAAAGTCACCTCCGTGAACACATACTACTGTTATATAAAGTCACCTCCGTGAACACATACTACTGTAAATATAAAGTCACCTCCGTGAACACATACTGCTGTTATATAAAGGCAGCTCCGTGAACACATACTGCTGTTATATAAAGTCACCTCCGTGAACACATACTACTGTTATATAAAGTCACCTCCGTGAACACATACTGCTGTTATATAAAGTCACCTCCATGAACACATACTACTGCTATATAAAGTCACCTCCGTGAACACATACTGCTGTTATATAAAGTCACCTCCGTGAACACATACTGCTGTTATATAAAGTCACCTCCATGAACACATACTACTGTTATATAAAGTCACCTCCGTGAACACATACTGCCGTTATATAAAGTCACCTCCGTGAACACATACTACTGTTATATAAAGTCACCTCCATGAACACATACTGCTGTTATATAAAGTCACCTCCGTGAACACATACTACTGCTATATAAAGTCACCTCCGTGAACACATACTGCTGTTATATAAAGTCACCTCCGTGAACACATACTGCTGTTATATAAAGTCACCTCCATGAACACATACTACTGTTATATAAAGTCACCTCCGTGAACACATACTGCCGTTATATAAAGTCACCTCCGTGAACACATACTACTGTTATATAAAGTCACCTCCATGAACACATACTGCTGTTATATAAAGTCACCTCCGTGAACACATACTACTGCTATATAAAGTCACCTCCGTGAACACATACTACTGCTATATGAAGTCACCTCCGTGAACACATACTACTGCTATATAAAGTCCGTGGAAGGTCTCTGAGCACAGACACGCTTCAAAGCTGCATTATTGGAGAAGATCTGTACACAAGAAGCCGCTAGCTAAACTTCTGCAGGTCTGAAGACCCCTGCGTGCGTTTCAGCGTTGACGGTTTGAAAGCACACGCTCCGCTCTCACCTGTACTAACACTTCCAGCAAAGCGGCTATATTGGACACAGATTGGATGAACGGCGTGTCGAACGCAGTGACGTCACGCTCGAAGATGAATGAAGCCATTCTTACGGACTCAGGGTCCAACATAGACTCAAAAAAGGCAGAACATACAAGTTAAAGAAGCTATACCCGATTTTTTTTCTAAGTAGTTCATAAAAATGCTTATTACTACATACAAGTTGTATTATAATCCGTAATTTAATTGAAAATTTGAGGTCATTGATTCTGCTGTGGAAGAATTACAAGCAGTGAAAAGTGCTGAGTAGAGTCTTAGCGGGACGCTCGTTCTCACGAGCAGCGACCGGCCTGCGTCCTCTAGCCTCTACAGCGCTGCTAAACACCAGGGCTTCAACTACGAAATTCGAATATAATTCTAAAATTAAAAATATATATATTCGAACACATATTAGACAGCCCTTACAATTCGAAATGTATTCAATAACAGCAAATAAAATAGTTAGCTCCCAAATGTTCCACCGGGACGTGCTAGGCAGGTAACAGCTAAGCTAGCTAGCTCCCCTGAACCATAGACATATATAGAATAGACGCCGCATTGGTTGCTCGGGCACGAGAAATACGGCCGCCATCTTGGACCGGTCCTCCTACAGCGCGATGCCTGAACACTGTGCGGCGTATGGCTGTCAAAATAGGCGGACTATTCAAAACAGGGCTCGTGGGATTACTTTTCACAAGTAAGATTTAACATTATTATTGGTTGTACTAGTTTGTTAATGGAATATTACTGAATTGTATTTATGTCACCAACGAAATCAGATACAGACCATCTATTGAATAGCAAACAAGCTAACTTACAGCAGCTTTGGTTCATTATCAAAATGCGAGTTTTGTTGAAGAGATGTTCTATATTTGAAGGAGGAAAATGGGAAGAAGTAATTAGGAATAATAGGAATTATGGTAATATATATTTTTTTGTTGTTGTTGTTTTATTCATGTATTTACATTTTGAAGGTTTCCCAGAGACAGAAATGGTAGGAAGAAGTGGGAAGTGGCTATGAGGAGGGAAAGATTCACTGCAAGTGATTCAGCCATGCTTTGCAGTGAGCATTTTAAGCAGGAAGATTTGGACAGGACAGGTCAGATTATCCGACTCAGAGATGGTGTTGTTCCATCCATCTTCAGCTTCCCGGTTCATCTCCAAAGAGTAGGTTTATCACCATAAGGCTGTCAGCACTAATATATTCTATTATAATATATATGTTATAATAACATATTACAAATATATATATAATTTCTTTTCAAGTACTATTTTCTCCATAGTTTAGTAATAATAATCCATAATTTAGTTTCTCCATATATATATATGTATGTATATATTACATATATATATATATATATATATATATATATATATATATAATATATATATATATATATATATATATATATATATATATATATATGTAATATATACATACATATATATATATATATGGAGAAACTAAATTATGTTTATATAATTTTATAATTATATATATATATACATGTGTGTGTATGTTTCAGTATTTCACTTGTTGAATAAATGTCCCTAACATTTTGTGAGTAGTGTATAGATACAACATTGTGTATTATGCAAAATTCCTGTCACACATCACATATATCATATATCAAAATATTCTATTACTGTTAAACCCACTATGAATATTAACATACGCCAAACCATGTGTCCTGTGTCATAGCTACATGTGTGTGGTTTACAGTAAAAAAAAAAGTGTGAAAATCAGTGAAGTATTCAGCGAGTTATGATTGATTAAATGCGGGTTACTGCGCCTGCTAAACAGATTACTCTGAGAGGAGCGGGCGACCGGTCCAAGATGGCGGCGCTACGGCTCGTCGGCGCCAATGGACAGTAGCGGTAGATGCGGCGTCTATTCTATATATGGCTGTGTCCAAAACGCTAGGCATCGGGCCGCGTAGGGTGGATATGTAGGCATCGAGGGAAGGCCGCGTAGCCACAGGCGAGGTAGGAGGCGAGACGTGATGTGGATTTGGACAGCAGCTGCCTTCTGCCTTTGTCACGTGACTACACAACTCAGAGCGGAGCGGAAGGACACGGCGGCCATGATGGACGGTAAAAAGTTCTAAATACGCTTTAATTAGGACATAAAAGTTAATTCTAATATCATTTGAGGCGAGAAATATCCCCCTCTATTGTCATATCAGGGGTCTGTTTGGAGATAAATTCGAAAATTTTCGGACTTTACCTCCAGCCTGAAGCTCCGGTGCTATAAGCTAACAGCCCAGTTAGCTGCAGTGCTGAAGCCCAGAACAGGCTGTCTAAACACGGGTCCACGTAATGAGAGCCCCCTGGATGTTTACAATCGTATTCTGAAAAAACAGAGGATGCTTTTGTTGTTACACTTTCTCTGTTATAACAATTGTATTGGCAGTAATCATTAGTTTTTACAAAGTTATATTTTATGTAAACAATGCACATATATGCAATAAATGATTATTAGATATGGATTATATATTTGCTATGGCCCTTGTTTGTGCATCACTTAAAAGTAATTTTATCAGACCTAAATGTATTAACGTGTGTTTGCTGATGAGAGAGAAACATCAATTTATCTATAATAATAACTGACACATCCATTTATCTATAATAATAACTGGAACATCAATTTATCTATAATAATAATAACTGGAACATCCATCCAACATTATTAGATCTATAATAATAACTGACACATCCATTTATCTATAATAATAACTGGAACATCAATTTATCTATAATAATAATAACTGGAACATCCATCCAACATTATTAGATCTATAATAATAACTGACACATCCATGGATCTATAATAATAACTGACACATCCATGGATCTATAATAATAACTGACACATCCATGGATCTATAATAATAACTGACACATCCATGGATCTATAATAATAACTGACACATCCATGGATCTATAATAATAACTGACACATCCATGGATCTATAATAATAACTGACACATCCATGGAAACATTCACAGACATCTGTAAAATGGAGTTGAACACAGATGTTTGACACTGCTCTTATTCACTTTATCTCTTGAAAAGCAAACAGACCGTTACTAATCACATTTGAGTTTAATGTATTCAATTATAAGTATAAGTATAAGTACTGCTGACAAATATGTAGTTGTGTAAATAATACCTCACTTTGACTCTTTACATTTCACACAAACAACAAAATCATAATAAAACCAACAAGTTTGATTTGTTTTCTTTATTTCCAGGTTCTCTGAAGTGCTGTCGATGAGACCTGTGTCAGAGGCAGACCCCCAGGACTCTGCTGCTGCTCCTGCTGCTGCTGCTGCTGCTGCTGCTGCTGCTGTTGCTCCTGCTGCTGTTGCTCCTGCTGCTGTTGCTCCTGCTGCTGCTGCTCCTGCTGCTGCTGTTGCTCCTGCTGCTGTTGCTCCTGCTGCTGCTGCTCCTGCTGCTCCTGCTGCTGTTGCTCCTGCTGCTGCTGCTCCTGCTGCTGCTGCTCCTGCTGCTGTTGCTCCTGCTGCTCCTGCTGCTGCTGCTCCTGCTGCTGTTGCTCCTGCTGCTGTTGCTCCTGCTGCTGTTGCTCCTGCTGCTGTTGCTCCTGCTGCTGTTGCTCCTGCTGCTCCTGCTGCTGCTGCTGCTGCTGCTGTTGCTCCTGCTGCTGTTGCTCCTGCTGCTGTTGCTGCTGCTGCTGTTGCTCCTTCTGCTGCTGCTGTTACTCCTCCTGTTGCTCCTTCTGCTGCTGCTGTTACTCCTCCTGTTGCTCCTTCTGCTGCAGCTGTTACTCCTCCTGTTGCTCCTTCTGCTGCTGTTGCTCCTCCTGTTGCTCCTTCTGCTGCTGCTCCTTCTGCTACATGTCTTCAGAGATAAAGAGCCCACTGTTCTAACTATTCATGACTGGTGATTAAAGGAAAATATTATATACAAGTTTGTTGTAGTTCATAATGTTTTCAGCAGTGAAGCAGGAGGTGAAGCAGGAGGTGATGGAGGTGAAGCAGGAGGTGATGGAGGTGAAGCAGGAGGTGATGGAGGTGAAGCAGGAGGTGATGGAGGTGAAGCAGGACGTGAAGCTGGAGAAATTATGACCTTAATTTCACCACAAGTCTCTGAAAAAGAAGAACACAAACATCATGCATTAAAACACAGCCCACATTTAGGATTCTTTTTACACTTCATATTCAACTAATACTATTTATTTGGGGCTTTGCAAAAAACTGGTTAAAAATAAAATACAGAAATCCTTACAGTATTTAATATTAGAGATACAAGCTTCACAGCAGGGGAAACAGAAGAATGATATCATATGATAGAAATATACACAAATAATCAAGTTATGAGCATGGCTAACCACTTTAAACCTGTGTTTGTGGAAGTGGGACTTTGTCCTCTGCAAATGTCTTATTAATGACAAACGAAACCTCTGTATAATGTGTGTTTACTATTTATTAGACTATTGTATGAAAAGGGCTTTATAATTATTCTTGGCCTATTCTATAATTCCATATGTCTAATATATACAGTTTTCCCAGTCTCAGTATGGGATTAAAAACGATATGCACAATCTATTGTATATGAATACAGAAAACATGTGTTAGCATACTATAGCTGCTGTGCTGCAGAGTGATTTTCCATGAAAACGTGACTTTCCTCAGTGTAGCTTTAATATTTAATCAGTGGGTTTGTTTCTCCCTAAAAGATAAAACACAACATGATTTTTCTTGTTCAAAAACCGAATCTGAATGAACTAGCCTCGTAGCATTAGCTTTTCGGGACTGAGCTTATTCACAGCAGATAACAAGGTTAAATACACACATCTGTGGCAGATCTAATTTATGTCTGTGTTTTATCATAACAGTCGTGTTCATAACTCAACAGTAAAGTATAGCAGTACTTACTATAGACATAACTTCACAGTAAAGTATAGCAGTGCTTACCATAATGTTAGCTCCAGCAGCTCCGAGCTGTTGTTTACATGTTAATGCCAAACGGAGTTCTGCGCATGCGCGGCCGTGACTTGGCAAAAAGAAGGCAGCGAAGCATACATCAGATGCATCCTTCATATCTGCTCCAAAAGTGGCCGTTTCCATAGAGACGAAGTCATGATGCCTACGCTTGGCGAGCTCGCCAAGTGGTTTTGGACACCCCTGCAATAGCCGTCGCTTGAGGAAGTGACGTCACGATGCCTACATATCCACCCTACGCGGCCTGATGCCTAGCGTTTTGGACACAGCCTATTATGTCGCCTGGAACTACATGTTAATGGTTACTTCCGGGTTTCTCGCGATCCCTTTTTCACATTAAAATAGTAATTTGGTCATGAAAACGATAACAAGAAATTCTGAAAAAGTCTGTGCATGTGTGTTAAGGATGTATATGTATACTGTTGTAGTGTCTGCTATTATAACTTCTACATATAAAGCATGTATCTTCAAAATGTGTTGGGAACATCTGGGCCAAAATGGTAGAAGCAGCTGACCAGTCATGAGGTAGACATGTGAGCAGCACTGCTGTTAGGACAATGTACATGGCTGTCCTTAATGCATGGTTTGCTTTTACTGAATCTTGTGACTGTGTCTTATGACTTCTTCAACAATCTATAAGATACGAGTCAGCAGTTTGTGCGGGGTCAGTCATGCCATCATCATTCTCGGGAGCTGACCCAGGCTGAAGCGCTAAGCCTGAATTGGATTTGATGTATTCTGATTATGCCATTAAACTCTTTCTTTAATACATAACTCAGAGTGCATTCCTTCTCCAACAACTATACTGGTTTGTGCGGGAAACCCCATCTTCTGCTGATGAGAAGATACAACACTGTATTGTCCAATTAACATTTAATGGTGTTGATTGATAGATATGTAGTTGTTCATGGAGCGTGGCTAGCTCTACTAGCTCTACTAGCTTCTCTCGTTGTACTTGCAGAGTAATGGCAGTATTTTACACACCTGAATTACAAACTGAGATTGCATTGTCAAAGGGCAGCATTCATTATTGGTTTGAGAGTTCTGTTATCAAGAAAAAATGATCGGTAGAATTACACAAGTCAATGGAGTGTTCTACTGTTGCTGTGAGGAGCTGTATAATAAATTATAATTAAATACTCAAATATATTCGAATGTTCTAATGAATACATTTGGATGCAAAACTAGCAGTATTCTTTCACTTATATATTGTGTTAGCAGTGCGTTGCTTTTGTACCATTTCATCAGTGATTGTTGTACAGCTTACAAGAAGTTGCGCTAATGCTAATGTTAGCATATGTATCAGATCGCAAATTGAGCTAGATGGCTCTGTGTTATGAGAGCGTAGGGGAAATAAGAAGCCATTGAGCGAGTTGGGGGCGGGGCTAAACATTCAAACCTGCAGAAACGGGTATAGCGCCTTTAAAAAAGACAAGAGACAGCTGTATCAAGGCGTGAGTGCATAGCACACTTCTCAGCAAGAAGGTCCTGGGTTCGAATCCCAGTCGGATGGCCTTTCTGAATGCAGATTGCATGTTCTTCCAGTGTCTGCGTAGGTTTCCTCCGAGTGCTCCGGTTTCCCCTACCACTAAAAACATGTACAGTAGGTCTGGCACGCTCCTCCCATCTCTGTGTGGAGTGAGAGGACAAGTGCCCACAATTGTAACACGCTTTGACTCTGGTCTGTGAAAGGCAGTATATAAAGAGAGATTACTTATCTACTAAAAAAAAAAAAAAGACAATACATAGTTTATCAAATTGACACCTGCGTTACATACAGTCTGACAGCAGCAGGAAGTACATGAAACACACGTCATCACAGGTCGTCAGTCTCTGGATACAGTAATCTCCAAGTATTTCTACGTATTCTTACCCCAGTGGTGCACTCTGGGGTAGTCTTGCACAGTTTTTCCCAGAGGTGGGACAAAGTCATTGTTTAGCAAGTCACAAGTCAGTCTCAATTCATTGCCCTCAAGTCCCGAGTCAAGTCACGAGTCAAGACAGGCAAGTCCCGAGTCGAGTCCAAGTCAAAGGCCAACAAATCTCAAGTCAGTCCCAAGTCCTACGGTTTGACTTTCGAGTCCTCTCGAGTCTTTTTGACCGCGATTTGTTTCTTGTTGGTCTCCACGTACTTTTGTAGGCAAACAAAATAATGTTAGGAATCATTTTGCTGGTGCATTCTCGTTGGTCTCTGACCCATGGACTAACAGTTTGTTCCATGTCGTTTGCTGCTGGTAAATCAAAACTATCTACGTGATCTAATTGGATGTTGTGCCAGATGCAGGCTCAGTTACACATGCACAGACCACACATAAAATCAGAGCAGTCCGTGTCAACATACTTTTTATCTTTGGGGTTTTTAATGGGAAGTAGCAAGTGCAGCATATATGAATATGAGTATTGGGCTAGGACCTGTATCTATATAATCAGTTTAATGTCCGTAGTGGTTATTGTTCCAAATGTCCTACTGTAGAATAGGGGTAGTATGAGGGGTCTAGGCTTTGGACCTGGGGCAGCTCGCCATCAACTGGACCAGCATTAGCAATATCTCATAATTACCAATATATCATTACATAATAAAATGTCTCATATAAATTAATTCAATCAGTCAAAGCACTGATTCTCATATCAATGCACCATAAACAATAGTGCAAATATTAATCTAGCTTAGTGCACATAATCAAAACAACTATCTAATGTATGCAAACTTTAGCAGGAGGAGCACAGCAAAAACATACTCATAATAATAGGCCTCGGCGCCCACACAGAAAAATATAAGAAAGAGCTAACAGAGCAGCGCAGGCTAGCGCTAGTTTGACTCACCAGTTTCTCTTTAAAACACGGCACACAGTGTGACAACTGCGTCGATTCAATTGTATGAGGCGCCTGTAGTGAAAGCATATCAATTACGGTTTGTAGAACAAAATATGACGTTAGGTCGCGATAAATACCTGCAGCTCGCTCATTTCCAGCTCCCCTAGACAACACACCCACCGGTGAATGCAGTGCGCTTGTTTAGGGAAGTGTTGCTGCGCGAACTGCCTGGAACTCACGTTCGAACTCTCGCGCGAGCGCTACAACTACCGCGAGGCTTTGTTTCTTCAGAGACGGCATAGATAGAAAGAGAGATGCGGAGAAAGGTAAAAATGGCCCAGGTTACGCAAGTCTTTGCAAGTCAATTGGCGCAAGTCCAAGTGAAAGTCAGAGTCATTGATGTTAAAGTCCAAGTCGAGTTACAAGTCTTTTTATATTTGGTCAAGTCGAGTCTAAAGTCATCAAAATCATGACTCGAGTCTGACTCGAGTCCAAGTCACATGACTCGAGTCCACACCTCTGGTTTTTCCTATGTGGTTTTACTGCAAATGGCAAATAAATTAATCTGAATCTGAGTATTCTAAATGTTTCCAGCTGGACTGACAGTGACCGAGGGGGATTTGGCAGTGAGTGTGTTTACAGATACAGTTACAGATGAGTCTTCTCTCTGCTGGGAATACACGCACGCACACACGCACGCACACACGCACGCACACACGCACGCACACACGCACGCACACACACACACACACACCACTGACCACTCCCTCTGAGCCAATATAAACAGTACAGTAGACTCCGACCCAAAGACGCAGAAGCACTGAAGAGGCTCTCTCAGGTAGGACTCGAGTCTTGGTCTTGGTCTTGGTCTTGGTCTTGGTCTTGGTCTTGGTCTCTGCTCCTTCTGGACCAAAGTCTCAGTGTGTGTCTAACCCTAACCCTTCCTGTGTGATTCTCTGATCTGTTGTTGGCGATTCGACAGCTTTGTAAAGTCCTCTGAGAAAGCTACTGCTGCTGCTGAATGCTAGTATGCTAATGCTAAGGCTCCCATACGTTCAAATGACAGAGAGTATTTATAGACTAAAGAGACTGTTTGCTTATGTCTCTCTGGTCCCTCCCTGGTCTTTCTCTGGTCTTTCTCTGGTCTCTTCCTGGTCTCTCACTTGTCTCTCCCTGGTCTCTCTCTGGTCTTTCTCTGGTCCCTCCCTGGTCTCTCTCTGGTCTTTCTCTCTGGTCTCTCTCTCTGGTCTCTCTCTCTGGTCTCTCTCTCTGGTCTCTCTCTCTGGTCTCTCTCTCTGGTCTCTCACTGGTCTCTCCCTGGTCTTTCTCTGGTCTTTCTCTGGTCTCTTCCTGGTCTCTCACTTGTCTCTCACTTGTCTCTCCCTGGTCTTTCTCTGGTCTTTCTCTGGTCTCTTCCTGGTCTCTCACTTGTCTCTCCCTGGTCTCTCTCTGGTCTTTCTCTGGTCCCTCCCTGGTCTCTCTCTGGTCTTTCTCTCTGGTCTTTCTCTCTGGTCTCTCTCTCTGGTCTCTCTCTCTGGTCTCTCTCTCTGGTCTCTCTCTCTGGTCTCTCTCTCTGGTCTCTCTCTCTGGTCTCTCACTGGTCTCTCCCTGGTCTTTCTCTGGTCTTTCTCTGGTCTCTTCCTGGTCTCTCACTTGTCTCTCACTTGTCTCTCCCTGGTCTCTCTCTGGTCTTTCTCTGGTCCCTCCCTGGTCTTTCTCTCTGGTCTTTCTCTCTGGTCTTTCTCTCTGGTTTCTCTCTCTGGTCTCTCTCTGGTCTCTCTCTGGTCTCGCCCTGGTCTCTCTCTGGTCTCTCCCTGCTCTCCCTGGTCTCTCTCTGGTTTCTCTCACTTTGGCTGGTAACTATTTACTTTTACTCTCCCCTCAGAGTAGAGTTCGAAAATGTCCGAACAAGAAAGTCTTTTAATAGACCTGGACACGGAGCAGGACGTGGACGGCAAGTGGGAAACGTACAAGAAAAAGTTTAACAAAGTCTATGAACCGGTTTGTAACTCTTTATTAAAACATAAACAAAGTAATTGAAAGAATGAGGTCTGAGTGTGTGTCTGGGGCAGGAGGAGGACCGGATCCACAGAGGGATCTGGGAGGAGTCTCAGAGACAAGTGGCGATCCATAACCGGGACTATGAAGAGGGGAAATACACCTACACCACCGGGATCAACCAGTTCTCTGACATGGTGAGATGTAGCCTGGTCGTACCACACCATAGTACAAATTACATATGGTACTAAGGTCTAGCTCCGTGAACAGGTGGGAGGGGTTAACTCCTTTTGCAGATTTAAACGATTGGATCTGAGTTTACCGTGACGTATGTGATGAGCCCGAGTCTGTTGTTAGCATTTAGCCTAGCTTTAGCCATCTCCCTTGCCGCTAACGGACCCCGTGGAGAGTAGAGCCACAATTTTTTCCAGCGATTAGATTTGCTAAACATTCCTCTTGCTCCGGCTTCTCTGGTCTCTCTCTCTGGTCTCTCTCTGCTCTCTCTGGGGTCTCTCTGGGGTCTCTCTGGTCTCTCTCTGGGGGGTCTCTCTCTCTGGGGTCTCTCTGGTCTCTCTCTCTGGTCTCTCTCTGGTCTCTCTCTCTGGTCTCTCTCTCTGGTCTCTCTCTCTGGTCTCTCTCTCTGGTCTCTCTCTGGTCTCTCTGGTCTCTCTCTGGTCTCTCTCTCTGCTCTCTCTCTGGTCTCTCTGGTCTCTCTCTGGTCTCTCTCTGGTCTCTCTCTCTGCTCTCTCTCTGGTCTCTCTCTGGTCTCTCTCTGGTGTCTCTCTCTGGTGTCTCTCTCTGGTCTCTCTCTGGTCTCTCTCTCTGCTCTCTCTGGTCTCTCTGGTCTCTCTCTCTGCTCTCTCTGCTCTCTCTGGTCTCTCTGGTCTCTCTCTCTGCTCTCTCTGCTCTCTCTCTCTGGTCTCTAGTCTCTCTCTGGTCTCTCTCTAGTCCCTCTCTAGTCTCTCTCTGGTCTCTCGCTGGTCCCTCTCTCTGCTCTCTCTGGTCTCTCTCTGGTCCCTCTCTCTGCTCTCTCTGGTCTCTCACCGGCCTCACTCTGTGTCTGTTGCAGAAACCTGAAGACAGAGGTTGTCGGTGTCGGCATAACGCTAAAGTCATCGCACATCCACCAGAACCTGGAGTTTATGAGTAGAAACCGCTCAGACTCAGAGGTCCAGGAGGAGTTTGCAGAGTCATGGACCGGCCACAGACTCTACACTGCAGAACAGACTGGGGTAAAATAAGATTCCCCAACGCGACAAAGCAAAATGATCTTGTTCTTAAAAGATACAGACATTTCTCCCTTGGAACGAGAAAATAAATGATTTTAAATAAGACTTAAATGTAAGACTACATTTGATTCAAGCAATTGTGTGTGTGTGTGTGTGTGTCACAAATATGTGTTGTGCAGTTTTGAAATAAATTATCTATATCATCTAAAACAAATCTATATCTCTTTAAAGGAACCCGGAAAGGTACAGCAGACGAGCGACATATACAGTACAGACCAAAAGTTTGGACACACCTTTTTATTTTGATGATTATGAAAATTGTAGATTGACACTGAAGGCCTCAAACCTATGAATGAACTCGTGTGAATTACGTTCGTAATAAAAAAGTATGAACCAAGTGAAACCATGTGTTATATTCTGGTTCTTCAAAGTAGAACCTTTTGCTCTGATACTGCTTCACTCTTGGCATTCTCTGGATGAGCTTCAACAGGACCTGAAATGGTCTTCAACAGTCTTGAAAGAGTTCCCATGATGCTTAGCACTTGTTGGCCCCTTCACTCTGTGGTCTAGCCCCAAAACCATCTGGACTGGGTTCAGGTCCGGTGACTGTGGAGGTCATGTGGCCCAGCACCATCTCTCTCCTTATTGGTCAAACAGCCCTTACACAGCCTGGTGTGGATCTAGCCAATAGTCATGAAAAGAACTCAGTGAAGGAGAGAGGGTGTCCAAACTTTTGCTCTGTACTGTACACGCACACACACATACATAAACACACACACGCACACATACATACACACACACACATACATAAACGCACACATACATACACACACATATATTTGGGAAAGATGGTGTTCATGTGGCGCCATAGCGACACATGAGGCCGTTAGCTTCCAACACTGAGCCAGAGTTAAGCGAGGTGAACGTAATTCTTGGCTTGCAGTCATGTGACACATGACTGCGTCAACTTCCGGGTAATGAAGCGGTGGTCCGGCTAACAAAAAAATGTGTGCCTTTTTGGATATTTCATGACACTCTGAAGCTACAGTGGTTAAAGTTCTAACTCTTTCTAACAATATGCACAAGGCAGTACTTTCCCACTACATGTTTTGGTAATATAAAGGTTGAAGCTTCTGGCACCGCGGCAAATGCTAATAGGTAATAAGTAATTCATGATTTGATAAAAAATGTTAGTGGCTCCAGTTAAAATGGGATATTGTGATTTCACGAGACTGTCTTAGAAGTGATCATTTGAAAACGTTCAACTTGAAAAATGTGAACTTAGAGAAAATATAGAAATAAAGTGTTGCATATTGATATTTATCTGTTTCTATATATTTATTGTGATAAATCATTAAGATGTTCAGTGTTTCCACAAAGATAAATATCATTAATTATTAATAATAACATAGAGTTAAAGGTAAATTGAGCAAATTGGTTATTTCTGGCAATTTAAGTGTGTAACGAACTGGTCCTTCGCATTAATCAGTGCCCGAGAAGTAGCTCTTGGTTTCGAAAAGGTTGGTGACCCCTGACGTATGTAATGAGCCCGAGTGAGTGAGGCATTTAGCATTTAGCCTAGCTTTAGCATTTAACCTAGCTTTAGCCATCTCCTTTGCCACTATCGGAGCCTACTACTACGTTGCAGAAATGACATTTACTAAACATTCTTCTTGCTCCGGCTTCAGTTTCTTGATATTTGGATTGAACCAGAACAGATTATTTTACTATCGCATTCTCCGACAAACTACAACCAGCAAATTCAGCACAAACTCTTGACGTCGGCGGCACGGTGGCTGAGTGGATAGCACTCTCGCCTCTCAGCAAGAAGGTCCTGGGTTCGAATCCCGGTCGGACCAGGGCCTTTCTGAGTGGAGTTTGCATGTTCTCCCCGTGTCTGCGTAGGTTTCCTCCGGGTACTCCGGTTTCCCCTACCGCTAAAAATATGTACAATAGTTCTGGCATGCGCCTCCTGTACTGGCCCCGCTCCCATCTCTGTGTGGAGTGAGAGGACAAGTGTCCAAAAAAAAAAACACAAAAACATAACAATTGTAAACCGCTTTGAGACTCAGCTCTGCAGTGAAAAGGCGGTATATAAATAATTACTTACTTACTTACTACGTCACCGACACCGACCTACAACACCCGCCTCCCTCGCTCTCTGATTGGTCGGAGGGGATTCAACCGAGGAAACTGCAGCCACTAGGATCAGACCCAGACGTACACATAGGAAATGATCATGGACCAGAGTTTACACATGGTAAGACCTGACGTACATGTAGGAGATGATCATGGACCAGAGTTTACACATGGTAAGACCTGACGTACATGTAGGAGATGATCATGGACCAGAGTTGTTTTTTGGTTATTTTTGGTACAAACATTGGGCCTCATTCACGAATATCTTCGTAAGATAGATAAAAAGGGTGACTCTTTGGCTCCGTAACTCTTTGGCCTGTTGCCGTTTCCTCTGATGTCTTTACACGGCCCTGCAGTCCCTTATATGGGCATTATTGGGCGGTTACCTATGCTAAGTACCTATGCTAATGATTCACCGGGCACGCGCGCTGTACTTATGAGGAGTTGGCATTCATCAATCTGAGAGAACAGCTGCAAACAATTCAGCGGCGTTGATGAATCCCACGTAGGGTCTTCTTAGAAATCTACTGAAGAACGACTTGAGAAGAAATTTAAGAAGTTTCTTACGAAGATATTTGTGAATGAGGCCCAATCTTCGTAAACTCTTCGTAAGTAGGATTTACGCAGAGATTTGTTCTTAAGTACGGTTTGTGAATGAGGCCCATTGACTTTTATTGATGCTGAGGTGCACCGTCTCCACATCGTCTCTGTAAATCCTTCTCTGTCCATTTGAAATGTCTCTTGTCCGTTTTTCTCAACATATATTTTACACTTCTTACATATGGACACGTCTATAGCTTCAGTATTGCCATTCGGACATGCCTTAAAAGTCTCAAAATAAAGTCATTTTATTTACTTTACGGATGCATTTCTGGGTACACTTTACACATGGAGAGGATTCATAGATGCTTCTGCTTCACTGGATAAAACAGTATCAATAAAAATAGGAAGTTTCTTTTGCAAAATGCGTCATTTCTGGTATTAACTCTTCAGAAAGGCAGTCCCATCCATCTGTAATCTCAGTGTTTCAAATACGGTGGACATTTAGGATTCCAAGTCGGGAGAAAGTGTTTATTGAATCTGGCGTTTTGGAGGTAATGGAGTCGTAAAAAGGTCCAACAATAGTTTGAGAGTCAGGCTCAGGTCAGATCTGTTACAAACTAACTCTTTGTTCTCTTTCTGGTCTCTCTCAGGTCTCTCTCCTTGTTCTCTCTCTCTGGTGTCTCTCTGGTCTCTCTCTCTGGTCTCTCTCAGGTCTCTCTCCTTGTTTTCTCTCTCTGGTGTCTCTCTGTTCTCTCTCTCTGGTCTTTCTCTGGTCTCTCTCTCTGGTCTCTCTCTCTCTGGTCTCTCTGGGCTCTCTCTCTGGTCTCTCTGGTCTCTCTCTCTGGTCTCTCTCTCTCTGGTCTCTCTCTCTCTCTGGTCTCTCTCTCGGGTCTCTCTCTCTGGTCTCTCTCTGGTCTCTCTCTCTGGTCTCTCTCAGGTCTCTCTCAGGTCTCTCTCCTTGTTCTCTCTCTCTGGTCTCTCTCTGGTCTTTCTCTGGTCTCTCTCTCTGGTCTCTCTGGTCTCTCTCTGGTCTCTCTCTGGTCTTTCTCTCTGGTCTCCCTCTGGTCTCTCTCTCTCTCTGGTCTCTCTCTCTGGTCTCTCTCTCTGGTCTCTCTCTCTGGTCTCTCTGGTCTCTCTCTCTGGTCTCTCTCTCTGGTCTCTCTCTCTGGTTTCTCTCTCTGGTCTCTCTCTCTGGTCTCTCTCTCTGGTCTCTCTCTCTCTGGTCTCTCTCTCTGGTCTCCCTCTGGTCTCTCTCTCTGGTCTCTCTCTCTGGTCTCCCTCTGGTCTCTCTCTCTGGTCTCTCTCTCTGGTCTCTCTCTCTGGTCTCTCTCTCTGGTCTCCCTCTGGTCTCTCTCTCTGGTCTCCCTCTGGTCTCTCTCTCTCTCTGGTCTCTCTCTGGTCTCTCTCTCTGGGGTCTCTCTCTCTCTCTGGTCTCTCTCTGGTCTCTCTCTCTCTGGTCTCTCTCTCTGGTCTCTCTCTGGTCTCTCTCTGGTCTCTCTCTGGTCTCTCTCTCTGGTCTCTCTCTGGTCTCTCTGGTCTCTCTCTCTGGTTTCTCTCTCTGGTCTCTCTCTCTGGTCTCTCTCTGGTCTCTCTCTCTGGTCTCCCTCTGGTCTCTCTCTCTGGTCTCTCTCTCTGGTCTCTCTCTCTGGTCTCCCTCTGGTCTCTCTCTCTGGTCTCTCTCTCTGGTCTCTCTCTCTGGTCTCTTTCTCTGGTCTCTCTCTCTGGTCTCTCTCTCTGGTCTCTCTCTGGTCTCTCTGGTCTCTCTCTCTGGTCTCTCTCTGGTCTCTCTCTGGTCTCTCTCTCTCTGGTCTCTCTCTCTCTGGTCTCTCTCTGGTCTCTCTCTGGTCTCTCTCTCTGGTCTCTCTCTCTGGTCTCTCTCTCTGGTCTCTCTCTGGTCTCTCTCTCTCGGTCTCTCTCTCTGGTCTCTCTGGTCTCTCTCTATGGTCTCTCTCTGGTCTCTCTCTGGTCTCTCTCTCTGGTCTCTCTGGTCTCTCTCTGGTCTCTCTCTCTCTGGTCTAACTCTTTGTCTGTTGCAGAAACCAGAAGATGGAGGTTGTCCGTGTCTGCGTCATGCACGAGTCATCGCACATCCACCAGAACCTGGAGTTGAGGCCCAGAATGGAGGAAACCGCTCAGACTCAGAGGTCCAGGAGGAGTTTTCATGAGTCATGGACCGGCCACTGCAGAACATGAGGCAAAATATGAAAAAATGGCCCAAATTTGTCTAAATCTGAGCACATTCTGACTGAGCCTAAACACAAGATTTTCCAAAGGGTCAAAGCAAAACGATCTTGTTTTCAAAAGATACACAAATGTCTCCTTTGGAATGAGAAAATAAAGCAACAGTTCTTTATCTCCTCATATCTGATCATATTCTGCAGCTGTAGATCAGGGCTCTCCGGCCAGTAGCTCTCCAGCCCTTTCCATGTAGCTCCCCAAAGGATTTAGAATCGGCAAATATGCTCAATAATCTGACATTAAACTTCAGATTGTAGCTCTGTATCTCGAGCAGCGGATGTGACTCAGAATAACCGACCAATCTCCTTCTGTTCCCGAGTTTAGCGGCTATAGCTAGCAGATAGTAGGAGCAGGGACAGACCAGTGCTGCTTCCTGATTGGCTCTCAGTTGCTACCCCCAAAATTGAAGACGTTTAGTTTGAGATTGACACTTAAATAATCTGTTTGAGTTAGATCTATTTGACGGTGTGTTGTTGAGTGTGTGTGTGTTTTGTGTGTTGTCTGAATCGGTCTCATAGCATCTGTGGTAGTGTCAAGTATTGTTTTACTGTGTGTACTTGTTTTCAATTCACCTCATGATACTTTTATAGCAGTGTATTGTGTGTGTGTTTAGGAGGACATTTTGCTGTCCTCATAAAAATTACATTCTAAATCGTTTTCTACGCAATTTTTAATGCCTAAAAAGTGGTTTTCTCAAAAGTCTTTTTAATCCAGAAACCTGAGAAAAGTGGTAAATTTGTGTGTCCGCCACTGCCCCTAGTGGTGGGTTTCTCCCGCGCGGGAAAAAGGGGAATTATACACAACCGCGGGAAAATGACACACAACCACACACAAAGTCAGCACTGCGCATGCTCCGTGGGGAAGGACAGCAGAGCGTCTTTTCTGTCAAGGGGAAGTTTATGCATTTCTGCAGTAATTATATATCCACAAAGGAGACAGGAGAGGAGCAGCCGCGCAGAGGGACACAGGACATGGAGAGACACCCGCACGGAGGTAGGAGAGTGTTTTCACTGTCACCACATAGCACAAAGCAGCCTAGTTTAGCAGCAGAGCTAACGCTAAAGCTAACGCGAATGTGTGCTGCAGCCACTTGTTCAGAAAATCTACAGCAACTATATTGTCCACAGAAGAGACAGGGCCGTGGTGAGTCAATACTGGGAAGAGTTACAGCTGGCCACAGGTTGTTTAGCACAAAGTATCCTAGATTAGCTGCGGAGCTAAGTGGCTAACGCCCAGTTTATGCATACTACATAATGCCTATTGCTTTTATAAGGCCAGTTAGAAGACTACAATTATAAGAACAATAGAGATAAGACATTTGAGGTATTTATTATGATGCACTTTTTGCAGAAATCATACAAATAGGCTTTGATTATCCATTAATGGCAAAGGGCATAGCATAATCCTTATGCCATAAAATTATAAGTGTCCCAATTAGCCCACATAGTCCATAACCTCCAACATCTGCTTCCACTGGGATGTGAGTGACTTGAAATAACAATAGTATAATAATCACTAGTACCTTCCATCTGCATGGAAATGCTTGTTAATTAAAATGTTTTAGTTTCATTAAATTATATACATCTGTATTCTAATAGAAGTAAAATAATAGGCCTACTGTGTTCCTTAAAGCTGCACTAACTGACTTTATTTTTGTATTCATTACGAAAATGCTATCCATGTCCATGCAGTGCATTGGGATATACGTCCTTTTGAAGAAAAAGTAGCGCAGATTTGTACTGGCGTAACATAATATTTTAGATTGAGTTTTGATGAAACAAGGAAGAGAATGTGTTTCGGGTCGCAGATTGTGACCAATCACAGTGGACCACTAGCCCCCACTTTCGTAAGAAATCTACAGGTCCGTTAGCAAAGACAGCTGAGTTAGCACAACAAGCGGCGGAGCTAACCTGAAGCTTCGTGTGTCTTCATCACCGGTTACTGCTTACACAGCGAAACAGCCATCTAGGGCTGGGCGATAAATCGATTTTAATCGTTAACTCGAATTAGACGTTTAGAGGGATTTATTTTAATGAAAATCGATTTTTTTTTTTTTTTACTTCCACGAACGACGCCACCCCTTGGGCTTCCGTAGTTCAGAGTGTGGTCCCTCCGCCGCTTTCCAGCTACATAAACAACATGTCCGTCAACCGGGAAGAGCTAGTTCCAAAGAAAGGCACAGTTACGTCCGTTGTTTGGAATTGGTTCGCTTTTTCAGTGTCAGACGCGAAACAAATAACGCCACATTGCAAAGTGTGTTTAAAAGCTATTGCTACCTCAGGTAGCAGCACTACAAACTTGTTTCAGCATCTTAAACAGAAACATGCAGCCGAGTGGGAGGCGTGTGCCTCTCAACGACGCGAACAAGACCGCACTTCTGACAAACCCGAAAAAAACCAAACTACAGTCTTGGAAAGTTTGTCGAACTGTATCCCCTATGACAAGAAAGGACCCCGGTGGAAAGCAATCACAGATGCAGTGACGAAATATATTGCAGGAGGTATGGTACCCATATACACTGTGGAAAAGCCGTGGTTTATCAGCATGCTAAAAGTTGTCGACCCCAGATACGTGCTACCAAGCCGCAAATATTTTGCCGAAGTTGCCTTGCCTCGCATGTACAACAGTACTCGTGAAAAGATTACTAGAGATTACTAGAGAACAATGCCGCCCTAGATGAGTTTGACGGTGCATTTTATTGACAACTGGACTTTGCGAAGCATCTGCCTTCAAACAGCCTACTTTCCCGAGGACCATAAAGGTGGAGCAATTGCGCACGGGCTAAAAGATGCACTGAGCTCCTGGAACCTTGATGAAAAACGACTCGCCTGTATGACAACAGACAGCGGCACCAACATGATAAAAGCTCTGAGAATCAACGAGTGGCCCAACCTCCAATGCTTTGGACATAAGCTGCACAATGCTATAGGTAAGAGTCTAATGGCTATGCATTCAAGTGATTTTTTTTTTTTTTACACACACATGTTGAACAGCTCAATTAATGCATTTTTAAATTAACCTGATGCATAAATTATTCAACATTTTACTCAAAGACATGTACAGTTATGATTTTGTATAATTTCAGTATTATCAGATTATTTTATTTATTTTATGAAAATATGGATTAAAAGACATTTCTCATAGCTGCATATTATACAATTATTTAATAATTTTCTTTTCCTGTTTTTCCAGTCTTGATGTATAAAAATATTGTATATTATATTTATCTATTATAAATTTCATTTATAATATTTATTTTTTCATTTATAATTATAAATATCAGTATATTTGATGACTCATTAATGTCCAGTGAAGTGGCTAATTTACCTTCCCCCTGACCCATGCTTATACTGGAAAACAGTGTTAAGATAGTTGGTGTCTATGCAAGGTTTAATGCAATATTAAGAAAACCCTAAAAATGTACATGCATGATTAATCATTAATGGTGTGTGCATTAAGAACGTGGAAAACTTGTTTTGTCACTGACCAATAGTTACACTAAAAAATGGTCTTTGTGTTTTCTTTTTTTATTATTTAGAGAATGGTGTGAAGGACCCACGAATCGGGCGTGCCATTGGAGTTTGTAAAAAGGCTGTTGCTGCCTTTTCCTATAGTTGGATGAAAAGACGAGAGATGGGTGAAGTACAGGCTGAGCTTGGTCTACCCAATCATCAGCTGGTAACAGAGTCCCCAACAAGATGGGGTTCACGTCAAAAAATGATAGAGAGATTTCTCGAACAGGAGAAGGCCATTGTTCGTGTCCTGGGGTCCGACAAGAAAAGCCGTCATCTTGTGCCCACTTGGCAAGATATTGAGGTTTTAGAGTCTGTGAATAAAGCTGTCAAACCACTCCAAGAATTTACAGACGCCCTGTCCGGAGAGGCTTATGTTAGCGTCTCCTACATTAAACCGGTGCTGCATTTGTTCAAAACCAATCTCTTACAGCCAGTGGAGGAAGACACCGAACTCACTAACACAATAAAAAGAAACATAATGCGGTACCTGGATGACAAATACAGTGACCCTGTGAAGAATGAACTTTTGGATATGTCCTCACTGATGGATCCCAGGTTCCGTACAACCCACATTGACCCAGACAAGGTGGAACAGGTCAAGAAAAGAGCAGTCACTGAAGTGATGTCTCTGTCTGTTGAAAAAAGTACACTACAGCAGCCTGGTCCAGCTATGCCAGTGTGTCAAGGAGAAGCAAAGTCTCCACCCAATAAGAAAATGACTTTAGCTGCTTTCTTCAAGAAGAATGTGCAAGAACCAGAGCCTTATTCTCACCAATCAGAAGCACTGAAAGTGCAGACAGAACTGTCAACCTACCTACTGACCCCTGAGATAGACCCAGACACTGAACCACTTCAGTGGTGGAAGCATCATGAACCAAACTTCCCAAGGCTCAGTAATCTGGCCAAAAAATACTTGTCTGTCCCTGCTACAAGTGCCCCATCAGAGAGGCTTTTCAGTGTGGGAGGGGGCATTGTTACATGTAACCGGGCATGCCTCAAGCCAGAGGTAGTAGACAGGCTTGTCTTCCTGGCTAAGAATGCATGATTGAGGAATTAAACTAAAATAATGGATGCAGATTTTTCATTGTGTTTACAATTTTGGGGATTCAGGAAAACTTTAAAGTTTTGTTTGCACTTTATGAATGTTATGGATACCACTGTTAAAAGTATGTATTTTTGTATTATATCAAATGTTTCCATTTTTGTTACATTTATTTGACCAAATGTGTTTTATCAAAAAGTGACACACAATATAATTTGATTTATATTTTAAGTTTTTAGAAGGTGCATGGCACTATAAGTTACATGTAACTGGGCATGCTTCAAGCCAGAGGTAGTAGACAGGCTTGTCTTCCGGACTAAAATGCATAAAAAAAGAATGTTGAAAGTAATGGAGGCAGATTTTTCCTTTTGTTTACAATTTCAGGGATTCAGGAAAACTGTTTAAAGTTTTGTTTGCACTTTATAAATACAACTGCTGTATGTATTTTTGTAATCTAATTTGGTCATTTTTGCTATGTTTATTTGACCAAAAAGGACTATTATTATTTTGAAGGTGCGTTGTCACTAAGTTAAGTTAAAATCAGAACAAAATAAAGAGTACATTTGTTTTGAGCCATTTCTTTGTAAGTTGTTTTTTGTTTTTAAACAGAAAAAAAAAAAATCGATTTAAATCGAAAATCGGGTTTTCTGTGAAAAAAATCGGAGATTTTTTTTTTTTGGCCATATCGCCCAGCCCTACAGCCATCCAAAAGAAAGTCTCGTTCCTCCGCGCTTCCCGGTTCTATCGTTCTATAGTCACGCCATCCACGTGCAAATCCATATCCATGTATTATCCATATTGGGAGACGCTAGCTTCGTCCCAACAGTGAGTGTGTGTGGGGGGCGATAGCTTCGTGGGTGCGGGGAGGGGAGCAGAAAGAGAGACGCCAGCGAGTCCGTGGCTTCAAAATCCCAAAGTCAGTTAGTGCAGCTTTAAAGCTTAAAAGAGATGTGTTCCCCTGTAAGGGGCTGTTTTGGCGATAGTATGTTATTACTATAGGGTATATTATATAACCTGCATGTATTAGGTCTATAATAGTCTATTAGAATTAATATAATTGAATCATTCATAATGTGCTCCTCTGGACTCTCCACCTGCAGGAGGATCAGTGAGGGGCTGGTGCTCTGGGTGCAGCTCTGACTGGGGAAGAAAATGGATGGATATTTCTCCCACAAGTAAGTAAGTAAGTAAGTACACAGCCATGCAGGTGAACTGCAGTGTTACAACAACACTGTCTAAACCAGGACTGATTTAACTTGAGAGTTTTGATTTGAGCTTCAAAACACTGCTTCAAACTTGATGACTAGGGAAATGTTTTGTGAATGTTAAAGAGGCTATATGGAAGTTTCACCACTTATAAAACTATACAGAATTAAAATTTCTTCCACATACATTCTCCAGCAATGCCTTGGTGTGTAGAATGAGCCCTGGCATTTTCACTGCAATTGCCTCTATATGCCTAAAAACATGTCTTTATATGCTTGGAATTTGAGGATTCGGGTCGAACCATCTAGGGGCAGCGTAATGACGTCATGCGCGTTCACGCTAAGCTGTAGCAGCCATTAGTGAAGCTGCAGAGCGAGAGGTGACTGTGGGAGGATGGATACAGCGAAGAACAACAAGAGACCGGCTTCAAGCAGCGCCGAAACTCCAGCAAAGACCCAAACTAAAGCAAAGAAACATAGAATTGTTTCTAGTGCGACCAAAAGGGCGGAACTCGAGTCTGACCGCAGTAGGCAACAAACGAGGGTAACCCATGGGGTAAACATTGAAGTTGTTTTTGAGAGGTGGAAAACTCTGACAGAATCTCTGGGCATGAGAAAAGACCCACAGTTGGCATCATTTCTGCTTGAAAGGTAAGACGACATCTCTAAACACATGTGTTTATGCTTTCAAAGCAGCGGTGTCCGTGCATCGCAAGCTACTTGGAGAAATACTATTTTTGTCTGCAACTAAGTTTTTATTTGTGGAAAGTGCTCAGAGCGAGACAATGATGGGTCCTTCTCAAAATACTATCTGTAATACAGAGTTCTAGCAAGATCTCTGCGTGAAACTAACACACTAGCTAGCATTAGCTGGCAAGGCTAAGTTTGTTTACAAACAGGGCTTCTTTTTTTTTTTTTTGAACTAAACCACCGACAGCTTCAGCAAAGCTCTCGTTGTTTAGCTAAGAATGAGAGGGTTACGAACATGTTCCCGTTTAAATGTCTGCACATTGCAATGGCAATAGTAACCTAGTTAGATGTAGAGCGTGTTGACTTTTCTAAACATGTGTTATTGTAATTGCCTCATTGCAATACTTGATATTGCCATCGTTAGCAGTAACAGAGGCTCTATTGTTCTAGTTTTGAGAGGAACACTATCAAAGGGATCACTCACGTCCACACCCCATGGCCCATCAGCTAAGGTGTTGCTGGGGCCCCATCCCCCCAGAATCTGATTGGTAAGTTTGCCAAATGTCACTTCTGTTTTCAGGTTACCACTCATCCACCGTCAACAAAAGTCTTTTGTCCTACAGGGAAGACTTTCATATCACAGGAGTTGAACCTCTGACAGCAAATAGGTTACAATCGTTGGAGAAAAGGTAAACATGCATGAATTTTATCATTTGATAAATACTGTTTTTTTGTAAGGAATGTAAAATGTCTTTTATTGTGAAGCAGCAAATCAATTGAGCTGAATGATGACGCTTTAGATGGGGAGCAAGCCGATAATCTTGAAAACAGTGTGTAAGTTGTACGTTATTCTCTATGTAATTCAATGTGTATATGTTGGTACATAATTTACATATTGGACTGTTCTTTTTTAAATTCCAGAATAGAGTGTGAAGGGGAAGTTTCAGACCCGTATGATTCAGATTATGTGCCACCAATCTCATTACGGTATGTACATTTGTTTTATTTTCTTATCTCTTACTTTTCACTCACTGATAGCATACATTTCATTTGTCTTGTAAAATAGCGGTGCATCGCAGGATATGGTCGACAAACTTCCTTGCATTGGGCTGGAAGAATCTATATTACACAATGCTGACTGTGTTGAGGAATGTCAAAAAGCAGATCTTGAAGAAGAGGCAGCAGCCACCATTCCCATTTTCCCAAAACCATATGGAGTGGTTGTAGAAAGTGACCTTGTAAACCAGCAGGCATGCATAGCATACAACAAAAACCTCTGCAGAGGCAACTTTCCTCCAACTGTCATTAACTGCCACTGCAGTGACCACACAGACACAGTGTGACCCTTTTCTGTAAAGTCACATGCGTGAGGAACATCTTTGATATTGGAGTGGGTGAGTTTACATGGTTTGCACATGTGTTTGCCAGACTAAGTACAAATATGGTACATGTGTGAAGTTACAGACTTGTTAACACTTTCTTCCCCATATAGTTTTGCCCGCACGGCCATAAATTATGGAGTTTATGCAAGGAGGAGATTTTATGTTCTCCAATATTTCCCTCTTATTCAAATTCATGAATATCTGCATGGTGCCTCCTCAACATCTTATGCAGTCCAGGGAACCTACTGTCTAAAAACAATAAAGCAGTTTTGGGAGAAGGACTGCTATTGTCAACAGATTAGAGTCCAAAGACAACGTTGTTGCCCTTGGTAAGTAACATAATCATTTCTAAGCGTGTGTATATGTATGTTTACGTGCCTTTTGTGTTTATGTTTTAGCTGACGGGAGGATCTACTTTCCAAGTAATGCACAAATCTGTGGCATTTCATTAATATCGGTTTGTTGTTATTGAAATGTTTGTCATTATTTCTCCCACAATCTATATATTTTTCCAAAAAGGTCACTCTGCTATGTGCTGTACGTACACAGCAATGGAGCTAGACACCACGGACATCGTAAGTGTTTAATTGTATTTAACACAGGTCTGGTGAGACTTTTTTAAATATAATTGTGATGTCCTCAATCAGGCTGAATCGTTTCTGGTCAAAAGGCTTTCATTGTATGGATTGAGGACATCTTTAACCATTTCTGGTATGCTTGTCAGCACACAAGCACCAGAGAGGAGTTTATGGTCTGTATGAACATTGGATATTTATAACGTCACTAGATAATGTCATTTTCTCTTTGTGTGGTGACATGGTATAACTTTTGATATACAACGTATTGTATACATTTAGGGTGTGTGGAGAGGTGTACTTCACCATATGCGCCTCTGGAGGATGAACAGGACAAAGAGCCCATTCCACGTGGTTCTTAACCGGAGGTGGCTGAAGGATATTGAGAAGTTGCTCACCTTTTGGTAAGTCATGTGGGTGTGTGGGGAAGCTGGCCAAAGGGTCAAGCAGGAGGCAGACCAGAAAGTTCCCAAAAACCAAAATTTATTTTCAAAAATAACCAAGGTGACTCGTGGCAACATATATACAAAATATACAAAAACTGCTTCAAAGCAAACAAACACAGAAAATAATGAAACTGAAACAAACCCACGTGTACCTGGCTACACTGGTGGTCAACCCCCTCTGACTGACTCTTCAGCTCTTATATACCCCCCTAAGACCTCCCACTAGGCTGTACTATCACTCACAGGGGTGGTCTCTAACTCCATACAATGAAAACTATACAATTATGTCCCTCCCTAGCAGGTTTCCTCTCCGGTTTCAAAGTAATGTCTAACTAAACCTATAAACACTACATAATTGAAACAAAACAACAAACAACTTGTTAAACAAACCCAAAATCCCAAACCTCCCCCATCCACATGGTCTGATCCAAAGACCCTCCCACAGCCTACAAAAATGGCCGATGAAGGGCACGCCTCCTCTTTGCATGGACCATGTGGTGAGGTGAGTATTGCTGCAACTCAAAAGGTGAGTGTTAAAGAAACTATCTCATAGCAGATAACATAGTAAAGCAAATGAATGTGAACAAATTAAATAAGCTGTCAAAATAGGAAAAATATGGGACGAAGTGACCTGCTTCGTCACACACCCCCCCTCATAAGACCGTTACTCCTCCGAGTCACGGGACAGGAAATCTGCAATAATGTTCTTATTACCGGGTTTGTACTGGATCTGAAAGCAAAATGGTTGTAGAGATAAATACCATCTAGTAATACGAGCATTAGTGTCCTTCATTTTATGGATCCACTGGAGTGCACGATGGTCAGTCTCTAAAACAAACTCCTTACCTATAAGATAGTATTTGAGAGTGTCTAAAGCCCATTTTACGGCTAGAGCTTCTTTCTCAATCGTAGAGTATCTCTTCTCACGGGGAAAGAGCTTACGACTAATGTATTGCACAGGTAGTTGGTTACCCTCCTCCCCTTGCAATAACACTGCACCTAGCCCTACCTCTGAAGCATCAGTTTGGACTGTAAAGGGAAATCAAAAGTCAAAATCGGGACACTGCAAAACTGGCTCTTGACATAAACAGTCTCTCAGGTCATTAAAAGCATGTATGGTTTCAGGAGTCCAATTAACCTTCACTGGGCTAACTTAACAAGTCATATCAGACAAAGATGCTGATCTGGTAGCAAAGTCTGGGATGAGGCGCCGGTACCAACCCACTAACCCCAAGAAGGATCTCAGTCGTCTCTTGGTATTAGGAAGTGCGGTGGTGGCAATGGCCTCCACTTTACCAACCTGCGGATGGATACCCCCAGCTCCTATGACATAGCCCAAGTACTGCACCTCAGGCTTGGCGATGTGACACTTCTTGGCGTTTATGACGAGGCCTGCTTCCTGGATCCGCCTGAAGACATCTGACAAATGCTGTCGGTGCTCCTCCCAAGACTGGCTGAAGATCACAATGTCGTCGATGTAAGCAGCAGCGTAGGCCTCGGCTCCCCTCAGCACCTCGTCGACGAGACGTTGGAATGTCGCCGGCGCTCCATGTAGACCAAAGGGCATCATCCGGAACCTGAAAAGTCCACTGGGCACTCGGAACGTTGTGAAGTCTCTTGAAGATTTGACAAGGGGCACTTGCCAATACCCCTTGCAGAGATCAAGGGTGGTCAAGTAGGTTGCATGTCCCAGTCGTTCGATGAGCTCATCTACCCTTGGCATTGGGTAGGGATCAAATGCAGACACAGCATTCAACTTTGCAAAGTTCACACAGAATCTGAGCTTGGGATCGTCTTTCTTGGGAACTAAGACTACAGAGCTGCACCACTCACTGCGAGATGGTTCAATAATGCCCATTTGCAACATCTCTTCCACTTCATTCTTTAACTCTGGAATGAGTTTAGCAGGAATTCGGCCGGTGGTGTCTCTGATTGGCTGTTGCTCTGATGAACGTAAGCGGATCTGGTGTTCAATGAGATTAGTACAACCAGGTCTTGTGCTAAAAAGTTCATCTGTCATGTACCTTTGCAAGTCCATTCGTTGGCTAGTGCTCAAGTGACTCACATCAGGGAACCCTTGTGTCTCTGCTGACGATGGAAAGTACTGCTCCGGAAGTTCCTCCTCATCTGCAACCCCTCGTGCCAGTAATGAACGTTGGTCTGGACGGTCGACCCACTCCTTTAGCAGATTGATGTGGAAAACTTGATACTTTTTCCGGCGATCTGGCAAGAAAAGTTCATAGTTTACTGGTCCAGTCTTCTGATGAATCTCATATGGGCCTTGCCATTTAGCCAATAGACCACTCTCTCATGTTGGCAATAACAGTAAGACTTTCTGGCCAACCTTGAATGATCTTCTCTTGGATGACTTGTCATAATTGTGCTTTTGTCTCTCTTGTACTTGTGCCAGGTTGCTGCAGGCAAGCTCTTTGAAGTGCTCCAGCTTGTCTCTCAATTTCAGCACATAAGAAACTTCACTGCATCCTTGCTCTGGATTTGGCCCCTCCCATGCTTCTTTTAGAACGTCCAGAGGCCCTCGAACGGAGTGTCCATAGAGAAGCTGGAGACAAACTTTCTCAGCATCGATTTCAGAGTCTTATTGAACCGTTCGACAAGTCCATCAGTCTATGGATGATATGGACTTGTCTTGATGCGTTGTATTCCCAGTAGAGCGTAGACTTGTTTCAGAAGTGTGGAAGTGAAGTTCGTTCCTTGGTCTGTGATTATCTCTTTTGGGATGCCAACTCTAGAGAAAAGTTGGATGAGGCAGGTGACAATTTGGCGGGCTTTGATCTTCTAGAGTGGAAATGCCTCCGGATATCTTGTAGCATAGTCCGACAACACCAGGATATAGCGATGTCCGGCAGCGCTACGCTCCAGGGGACCCACAATGTCCATGGCAATCCGGGAAAAGGGTGTGTCAATGATTGGCATGCTAATTAGGGGAACCCTATCTCCCTTACTTGGGGCTGTCAACTGACACTCTGGACATGACTGACAGTACTTAACTGTGTCCGAGTATTGCTGAGGCCAATAAAATCTGGGGACCATTCTAGAAAATGTCTTTGCCTGACCCAAGTGTCCTGCCCATGGAATCGAATGACTGAGATCAAGGATTGTGGTTCGTAAAGTTTGGGGGACTACTAGCTGATCTCCAATTTTACTGCGCCTGTAAAGCCTTCCATTCTTAATAATAAAACATTCTTTCCCTCTCACCGTCACCTTTGTATGTTCTGGCAAACATTTATCAAACAAATTAATAAGAGTTGGGTCTTGTTTTTGCAGATTGGCTATATCGCTAGCGATGGGTAAAAGATCTGACTCTGTTGGTGTCAATATTCTTTCTTCCAATTTAGTACCTCTGACTTTATCTTGCCTTCTGTGTCTTTTGCTTTTCCTAACCTTGCCATTGTTAGAAGTTAGCGTGTCTGCATTAGCAAAAGGCAACTCTTCCAAGCCAGTTTTGTTACTGCCAGCTTGGGCCCTAGTCACTGCCATCAAACAGTCATTAGAAATGGTTTAAGCTGCAGAAGATTGCTTAGCAATTAGCTCAGGAAGTGCAGGGACATCTAAGCCTAGGACAATTTGGTAAGGCAGCTGTTCCAGCACACCTACAGACAGTGCAAAAGATTGCCCTTCGACCTGAATCGTCACTTCCGCAATAGGATAGCGAACCCTGTCACCATGTATGCAGACAATGTCAACTGTCCCTCCACAAAAGATAACGTCTTTCGGTAAGCTGTCCTGTCTAACCAGAGTGCGGTCGCTTCCCGAATCTAGAAGAGCAACACAAGGCTTGTCGTCCATTACTACACCCATTGTTAGCTCCTCCTGATAGCCAGCATACCCATCGGCATAAGCCATAAAGTTAGCTACACTGCACATGTAGTTTTTACTTGCCCTGTTAGCTTTAGGACACTGTGCTTTAAGATGACCTGTCTGACCACATAAATGACAAGCAAAATTAGACCTGTCTCTGCTGTCTGGTCTAAATGGCTGTTGGGGAGCACTAGGTCTAAAGTGTCTGGGTCTAAAATCAGGGACCAATGGCTTACCCATTTGGGTGGGTGGGCGGGACTTTAGTGGAAGAAAACTCTTATGCTGCGTTCAGACCAAACGCGATTTGGGCGGCGAGAGCGTCAGGATTACATTGACAATACATGGGGGACGCGCTTCAGGGAGCGGCGAGCGATCAAGCGGCGCGGCACGACCGGCACGCGCGGCGAGTCTTCAAGCGTTTTGAGCGATGTGAGCGGTGGACGCGATGTGAGCGGCCGACGCTGGAGTTGAACATTGTTGAACTTTTTCGCTCAGATCGCGAGCGTCGACCAATCAGGAGCTTTCTCCAACAGAGACCAAGTGACGTCACGATAGGAGAAGACAAACATTCTACAACATGGAGGAGAAGCTGGTTGTTGCTGTCGCCGCTCACTCCGAGCTGTACAACCCCGCGGAGTACAGCTACCGTGACAGGCCAAAAAAGGACCTTGCTTGGAGGAGGGTTAGTGAGGATATTGGTGTCCCGGGTAAGTTTTCTCTAACTTTTACAACAGTATGTTTCCCCGCTAGAATTCTGTAATGTTCGAGCAACTACTAGCTTCCCGCTTACTTTCCCGCTCATGTTTTGATTCAGTGGATGTATGCAAAAGGCGGTGGAAGAGTCTGAGGGACACCTATGCAAAGGAGTGCAGGAAGGAGAAGGACAGGAGAAAGAGTGGTGCAGGAGCAGGGACAGCGCAGCAGTGGAAGTTCCTAACGGTCATGTCCTTCCTCGAGCCCTTCTTGTCTCCCCGTGAAAGCTCGGGCAACATGGCGAGGCGAGGGGCCGAGGAGGAGCCGGTCGTAGGGGACGACCACCCAGGAGAAGCAGCAGCAGCAGCAGGACTGTCAGGAGGTGAAGGTCTGTGTCATGCAGCAGACCTCAAACACCAATTATATCGTGTTTTTACCTCCATTTTGCTGGCTTTTACTTATATATTGATTTCTATTAATTAACTTATTTGACAGTTTGTTTTTAAATGACAGCCAGGTGAAACTAGGCTTTGCCTGTTATTTTTAAACAATTTTTGATCATGTGTGATGTGAAACTTCACTGTTCCCTTTCAAATGAACTAATGTAATGTATAAACCTCAACATACACATGCTATGAAATAACTGTTTGTTTTGTTCTTGCCTGACAGACAACACCACTCAAGGCTCAGATAACCCTTTGCCTGAGCCTCCTGCTGCTGCTGCTGCTGCTGCTGCTGCTGCTGCTTCTTCTGTGAGGGCTGACGCTTCCCCTGCTTCTGCACCCACAGGTATTTTTTAAATTCTTAATATTACAGGACAGTGTTACTGCATAATACACCAACATTGTCCCAAAGGCTATTATATCACTATAGACCATAGACAAATGTACAGTGAAACCACAAGATGTCAAGGCACTACAGATGATGAGCATTTGTGCTTTGACCTGATCCAATGTATCTTTACTCGATAAAAACATAACACTAAAATACCACATACAAAAATGTACTGAACAAATACATGCAATGGTTGCCACAAGATGACCGCTATAGTGTTTGATGCTATCTTTATATTTTGTGGCGAACTATGTTTGACTTGTCAACATTCTCATGTCCCTGTGTTCTTTGAAGGCCCACAAAGGAAGAGAGCTCGGCAGAGGCCCACGACCTCAGAGCCGGCGGAGTGGGAGCGGGAGATCCTGTCGACTCTTCGGGCCAGATCAGCAGCCGCACCACCCCAGCCCTACTCTGACGACCAGCACTTCCTGCTCTCTCTCCTTCCTCTCCTGCAAAAGGTGCCACCTCAGTCAAAAGACTATGTGAAATTAGAAATACACAAATTGCTATATAGAAGCAGCACCGTTCTGCTTAATTTGGAACCATTGGACAGCACAGAGTCCGTAGTTTTTTGACTGAAGGCGACATCTTTTGCAGGGGAGGAAACAGACTTGTGTCCTTCCCTCTTCCACTGCGCCTCCTCCAAGCAAGGTCCTTTTTATTTGTTTATATGTACATTTTATTTATTTGTTTTGATGTACATTTTATTTGTTTGTATGTGCATTTTATTTATTTTTTATATTTGTATTATTAAAACATTTTTCAAAACACTAAATTGTTCTACTTAAAGCCCATTATTACAAAGTCATAAAATACTGACAAAAGGCTATTTCCATTAATTATATGTATTTAGCAAGAGCAGACTGGGTTTATAAAAGAAAAAATAACTTACAAAAACATAGGCAAGAGCGACAAAGTTGTTGACTGTATGTTTTATTCATTTAACCTGTTTGAACAACCTTATTTGGGACAAACTTGAATGTGCACGTTGTGATTCATCCGAAGTCAGATGGAGCAGTGCGGTCTGGCAGCCCTTACCTACAAACAGAAGGAATACAGGTGAACAGTTTGGACTTTGACCAGGAAACATGTCGACATTTTAATAATCAAGAGGCTCAGTATATTACATGTTTGAAATGAAGTGACTCTTAATTTTTTGTGGGTGGCTTCTTAAAAGAGCCGTTGTGGGTCAGTCCTGTGGTGGACATGATTACTGCCATGGCACTGCTCCCTCCTCACTGAAGTGGGCCATGAAAACTTCTCTTGTGCCCACTGCTTCTCTGGTCGCGTTGTTGGCTCCCATCCGCAGCACACCTGGAAGTGGTGCTTCTCCATGAGCTGCAGCTCCCCTCTGTGCAGGCACCTGCCCATCTCCAGCCATCCTCATGAAGTTGTGAAGGACACAAGTGGCCTTCACGCACTTCTCCACAACTTCAGGGACAATTTCCAGCTGACGCCGAAACATTCTCCACTGCGCTGACCATAACGCATGCCGAACGGGGCGCATTAAATTCCTTTGCAGGGGAAAGGCCTCATCCGCCACAAAGACATGGGGCTGGGGTCCTCTGTGGTCAGCTCCAGTTATGAGCTGGTCAGGAGGCAGGCCGAGTGTGCCCTCACGCAGAGCCTGACCGAAGGCAGAGTTGGCCATGATGCCTCCATCGCTGGTTCTGCCGTACCCTCCCACATCGATGACCCGAAACCTGTACTGGGCATCCACTACAGCAAGGAGAACCAACGAATGGTGCCCCTTGTAATTAAAAAACAAGGACCCAGAGTTGGGGGGTGCCTTCAGGGCCACATGTTTCCCGATCAATGGCACCACAGCACAGAGGGAAGTTCACCTGGCCTCGAACTCTCTCCGCTATCGACCTCCACTCCTCTGCTCCAGGCACAGCCATGAACTTCCCACGAGGCAGTCCCAGATGGCTGCCACCACATCTGGGATGAGCCCGGAGACAGTGGAAATGCCCACCCTGAAGCTCCCTGCGATGCTCCTGTAGGTAGTCCCCAGTGGCAAGAAATCTGCAAATAATATTGTACATAACAATTAAAAATAAGATAATGTATGTGACTAGTCTTGATATTCAATATAAAATTAGTAACAAGCAGACGCCATATTGTTAAATATAGTAATTTCTGAGCTATTCAAATGTGAATAGGTAGAAAAATTGCCACACTTTGGAAGTATTTAATAATTGAGAATGGGGTAAAACTACCGTAGGCAGATGGACAGGCGCTCTTCAGGTGGAATTGAGCGCCTGTAGTTGGTGTCCTGGTAGGTGATGCGAGCACCGATGCGGGTCAACAGGTCGTCAAACTGGGCCAGGGAGAGACGAAAGTATCGCTGAAAGCGACTCTCATCCGAGCGCAGCTCTTGTAGCAAATGGTGAAACTCACCAAACTCCCTACGCCCACGGACTTTTGGGGACTTCAGCGATTTCCGGTTTTTTTCCGCAATCGGACAAAAATCTGCATTGAGAATTCTGCAATGCATTTTAATAGGCCCATGCATTTTAATAGGACTTCAGCTCTTTCAGACATTTCTACAGTTTCAATGATTCAACAGTTTCAAGGATTCAACAGTTTCAAGGATTTCAGCAGTTTCAAGATTTCAAGAGTTTTCAAGGACTTCAACAGTTTCAAGGACTTCAGCAGTTTCAAGGACTTCAGCAGTTTCAAGGACTTCAGCAGTTTCAAGGACTTCAGTGTAATCATGCAACCTAATAGGGATTTTTCCATGTAAACCAGTATAATGCAACTTAATAGGGATTTTTCCATGTAAACCAGTATAATGCAACTTAATAGGGTTTTTTCATGTAAACCAGTATAATGCAACTTAATAGGGATTTTTCCATGTAAACCAGTACAATGCAACTTAATAGGGATTTTTCCATGTAAACCAGTATAATGCAACTTAATGGGGATTTTTCCATGTAAACCAGTATAATGCAACTTAATGGGGATTTTTCCATGTAAACCAGTATTATGCAACTTAATAGGGATTTTTCCATGTAAACCAGTATAATGCAACTTAATAGGGATTTTTCCATGTAAACCAGTATAATGCAACTTAATGGGGATTTTTCCATGTAAACCAGTATTATGCAACTTAATAGGGATTTTTCCATGTAAACCAGTATAATGCAACTTAATAGGGTTTTTTTCATGTAAACCAGTATAATGCAACTTAATAGGGTTTTTACATGTAAACCAGTATAATGGAACTTAATAGGGGTTTTTACATGTAAACCAGTATAATGGAACTTAATAGGGGTTTTTACATGTAAACCAGTATAATGCAACTTAATAAGGATTTTTACATGTAAACCACTATAATGTAACCTAATAGGGGTTTTTACATGTAAACCAGTATAAAGCAACTTAATAGGGATTTGTACATGTAAACCAGTATAATGCAACCTAATAGGGATTTTTCCATGTAAACCAGTATAATGCAACTTAATAGGGATTTTTCCATGTAAACCAGTATAATGCAACTTAATAGGGATTTTTCCATGTAAACCAGTATAATGCAACTTAATAGGGATTTTTCCATGTAAACCAGTATAATGCAACTTAATAGGGATTTTTCCATGTAAACCAGTATAATGCAACTTAATAGGGATTTTTCCATGTAAACCAGTATAATGCAACTTAATAGGGGTTTTTACATGTAAACCAGTATAATGCAACTTAATAGGGTTTTTTCATGTAAACCAGTATAATGCAACTTAATAGGGATTTTTCCATGTAAACCAGTACAATGCAACTTAATAGGGATTTTTCCATGTAAACCAGTATAATGCAACTTAATAGGGTTTTTTTTTTTTACATATAAACCAGTATAATGGAACTTAATAGGGTTTTTTTTCATGTAAACCAGTATAATGCAACTTAATAGGGATTTTTCCATGTAAACCAGTATAATGCAACTTAATAGGGTTTTTTCATGTAAACCAGTATAATGCAACTTAATAGGGATTTTTCCATGTAAACCAGTATAATGCAACTTAATAGGGGTTTTTACATGTAAACCAGTATAATGCAACTTAATAGGGGTTTTTCCATGTAAACCAGTATAATGCAACTTAATAGGGTTTTTTTCATGTAAACCAGTATAATGCAACTTAATGGGGATTTTTCCATGTAAACCAGTATTATGCAACTTAATAGGGATTTTTCCATGTAAACCAGTATAATGCAACTTAATAGGGTTTTTTTCATGTTAACCAGTATAATGCAACTTAATAGGGTTTTTTTCATGTAAACCAGTATAATGCAACTTAATAGGGTTTTTTCATGTATAATGCAACCTAATAGGTTGCATTATACCACCAGACCAAGACCCAAACGAAGACTCAGACCACCACCAGATAATGACCACAGACCAGGTTTCCTTAGTTACAGGAACCAAATTGTTTCAGCGGTGAGGGGATTTTTCAGTTTCAAGGACACTTTCAATACATTCAGTAGTTTCAAGGATTTCAGCTGTTTAAGAATTTAACCAGTTTCAAGGATATCAGGAGGTTCAAGGATTTCAGGAGTTTCCACACTTTCAACAGTTTCCAGGTTTAAAAAAGTTTCAAGGATTTCAGGAGTTTCAATGTTTCAACAGTTTCAAGGATTTCAGGAGTTTAAAGGTTTCAACAATTTCAAGGACTTCAGGAGTTTCAAATATCTATCAAGTATTTTAACAGTTTCAAGGCTTTTTAAAGGATTTCAAGGATTTTTTTTAGCAGATTTCCACATTAGATCTGTTCCGCAGTCAATCGCAATGGCTTCAGCCATTGCAAGTTTCTAGTTATTATTGTTATTTTTTTGGTTGTATTTTTACGCACGTGCCCATTGCATTAAAACTTCTATGTGGATTCATTAGAGGTGCATTCTTTAATTAACTGCTTTCATCTGTTTTTATTAAAAATGATCTTTGTGCGCGCGCAATATTCCACGTCTCTGTCTTTCTCTTTTTTCTCCTCTCCCATAATGCAATTTTTCTAATGCCGTCTGCAAATGATGTAATACGACTTTAAATGGGCTGTAAATATGAAATAAAAGCATGCTCAACTTTTCACAAGTCCACCGTGACTCGTGGACACACACACGCGCACACACACTCAAAAATACACACACACACACACACACACACACACACACACACAGAGAGAGACACATACACACAGACGCACAGAGAGAACGAGAGAGAGACACACACACTGAAAGAGTGAGAGAGACTTGCACAGAGACAGATACAGAAACACACTCACAGAGAGAGACAGAGACACACACACACACCCAAAGAGAGAGAGAGACACACACACACACACACACACACACTCACACTCACACTCACAGAGAGAGTGAGACACACGCTCACACACAGAGAAAGAAAGAGAGACACACACAGAAAGAGAGAGTGAGAGACACACTCTCACAATGAGATAGAGACTCACACAGAGACAGATACAGAAACACACTCACACAGAGAGACACACACACACACTCACACTCACAGAGAGAGTGAGACACACGCTCACACACAGAGAAAGAGAGAGAGACACACAGAAAGAGAGAGTGAGAGACACACTCTCACAATGAGATAGAGACTCACACAGAGACAGATACAGAAACACACTCACACAGAGAGAGAGAGACACACACACACACTCAAAGAGAGAGAGAGAGAGACACACACACACACCCAAAGAGAGGGAGAGAGACACACACACACACTCTCTCACACACACACCTCATTGCTGCCATTACATTACATTACATTAAAATCCATATTCCTCAGATCGAGAACGCGCCCACGCTCTTTACCTTTTTAATCCCACACACAGATTAAATTAGATTATTTTAGATGATTTTATCCTTCACTGCAGCAAACCCCGGGGTCAATATCTCATTCAAATGCCCCTTGCCCCGGTGCTCCCCATCCATTATCATCCCCGGGACCTGCTCAGGCTCCGGCGGTGATTAAGCAGCGGCTCTGGGGCTGCAGGACTGCGGTGTGACGCTCCGGTTCCTCTGGTCTCCGGCAGCGGGGAGGCCTCACGGTGGAAGCCCGGGGATGGCGTCTATATGCACGGCACGTATCCGCCCGCACACACGCCACAAGAAGCCCGGAGTAATGAAATATGAATTTATGAATGTTGACAATTAAGGTACCGTGAGCTCTCATGCGCGGAGAGGCCTGCGCGGAGAGAGAAATGGGTTCTGCTTTGATTTGGGGTTGGTTTGTGCTGAGAGGAAGAGAAGGAGGTGGCAAAAACGGGGTTAAATCTAGATCAGACTTATGTTTATTTTTTTAAATTATTTTTTTGTCTTCCTGATGTGCTTGTGTGCAGGATTATGGTTTAAATGTACTTCAGACATGCACAAGATTGACCGATTACAAATATCTGTACAGTGGATGAAGAAAAAAATAAATAATAATAATACATAAACACACACACACATGGCCCAAAACCCTCTCTGACCCTACACCTCTCTCTCCTTACGCTCAGGACATCCCTCTCCTCCCTCCACCACTTCTTAAAAACTTATTTAACTTAGTTTTTTTATCGAATCAAATTGAATCACATTTTCAAAGACGAGCATAAAGTCTGTGCAGATTTTGTGATGTGTTTTTGCAGAATAAAAACTATAAAAACACCTCTTCATCTCCTCTGTTTGGCCTCTGACCTCTGAGAATCTATAGTGACAATGGTTTAATTACCGCTGAGGCTGCAGATCCCAAAATGTGGTGAAGAATACATTTACTTTCCTACTTTATTGTGCTAAACTTAGAGATTTTGTTTTATTTTTAATCTAGGGATTTTACTCATTTACAGTATATACTGCTCTGTAACTGGTAATGCAACACTGACATTTCTCCGCAGTGGGACCAATAAAGGACCTCCTGATCTCTTTCTTAATACTCAAAAACAGGTTTTAACGTGTTCCGACAAATTCAAATTTTGGCCTTTTTTATACACGACAACCAAAACAGACACAGTCACATGTCCAAAGCTAGTTAGCAGTTAGCATACTAGCATTTTTACACTTTTCTCTTAAAG
Organism: Knipowitschia caucasica; assembly: GCA_964034765.1. Classification (NCBI taxonomy): domain Eukaryota; kingdom Metazoa; phylum Chordata; class Actinopteri; order Gobiiformes; family Gobiidae; genus Knipowitschia; species Knipowitschia caucasica. The sequence continues at coordinate 36,184,843 of OZ035829.1, read as the reverse complement.
ACACAGATGCAGTGGGATGATCCGGAGACAGTT
>OZ035829.1:36164810-36179810 GCA_964034765.1 Knipowitschia caucasica | reverse complement strand
CCTCTCCTGGTCTCAGTCTCTCCTGGTCTCAGTTTCCCCTGGTCTCAGCCTCCTCTGGTCTCAGCCTCTCCTAGTCTCAGTCTCTCCTGGTCTCAGCCTCTCCTGGTCTCAGCCTCCCCTGGTCTCAGCCTTTCCTGTCTCAGTCTCTCCTGGTCTCAGCCTCCCCTGGTCTCAGCCTCTCCTGGTCTAAGCCTCCCCTGGTCTCTCCATCTCCAATCTCACACATTGTTGAACTTTCACCTCGACCTTTTTAACCAAGCCCTTCTTTTTATGATGATTTTGTCCGAGCGAAGCCGTTGACCATTCCGCCCTGCAGCTCCATGGCCACAGAGGCGCGCACACACGCACGCACGCACACACACACAGCCACGCGCGCACACACACACACACACACGCACACACACACACACACACACACACACACACACACACACACACACAGACCCGCACGCACACGCACATCCCTGGCGCTGCACGTGGATCGATAGGGCACATCTGCTCCGGGAAGCTGCGGTCCCACACGGTGCTCTACACTCCGCGCTCTGCAAACCAGAAACTGCTCATCTCTGAAAATTAAAGTGACAGACTCCTGTAATTAGTATGCTCTGCGCTGTCCTGGTTGGCTCTGGTCTGCCTCGGGTCTGCCCTGCTCTGTCCTGGTCTACCTCGGTCTTGTATGTCTCGGTCTGTCCTGCTCGGTCTGCCTCGGTCTGCCTCTGACTGTGCATGTATTCTCTCTAACATATCTCTGACATATTCTTTAACATATTCTCTCTGACATATCTCTGACATGTCTCTGGTCTCTCTGTCTGCAGATCCTGTGTTAAAGTCCACACTGCTGCGTGGGCATTTTTTACCACAAAAAATCTCAATACACACGATTTATTTCTGTTTTTTCTTATTGTAAAATGTGAAAGACCTTTAAAAATATGTGATATAATGACCGAAGAAATTAACTTTTCTGTTTTTGTTTGTATACGTTTTTTCTGTAAATGTATCCATTGTGAGATCAATAAAGTATGGCTTATTTTTCTTTCTTTTGGTTTCGCAGAGAATTCAACAGTAGTCATTCAGTATCCTTGTACCTATGTATATATGCAAGTACAGGTGTATGTGTACTACATACTGGGTCTGTGTAATAAGCTAGAGATTGTTTTAATTTCAATTTTATTTTTGCATAGCCCTAAATCACAACAGCAGTTATCAGAGGACTTCAGTAAACTGTCGATTCGCCAACAGCAGATCAGAGAATCAAGCAGTTCAAACACGGAAAATGCAATGATTAAAAAACACATAGTTATTAATCCATAAGGAGCAGGTTCCAATGTCCATAAATGCCGATAAACTGCCATAAAAGTGGTGTAGATTCTGCTTTAATTTCACTTCCCTTGTGTTGTAGCTCCTCATACTGTCCTGAAACCTGCGCTGCAACACTGACAAATCCCCCCGACTGTGACACGAATACACAAGACCCAATGTCAAAGTGTGATATTGTTATTTAATGTAAAAGGCTGCAATAAAAAACATAAAATCCTCCATGTCTTCCTGTCTTCTTGCCTTCGTTCCCATGTGTAGAAAATCGGTTTGAATCATGAAAGTACAAACCTGGGCTGATTCATTTACTGTATTTGCCATTTGCAGTAAAACCACATTGGAATGATATTTGCAAAAGTCCCCAGTGTGCGCCAGACAAGCACATGCATAAAATGGTGTGTATGTGACTGTGCAGAGGCCTTGAATGTCACACACTTGTGCGTCTGTGAAGTCTGCAGCCCCAGTTCAAGACAAGGCAAGGTTATTTGTATAGCACTGTTCACACACAAGGCGACTCAAAGCGCAAAACAAGACAGACGCAATCACACAAAACAATACATATAAAATACTCACATTAAAGTCTGTATCTTGTGTGTTTTTATATATATAATAATTTCTAAGTGAGATATGGCCCTATATTGTAAAAAGCCAGACGCAATTTCATGTGTTTCAATCTTAATTATATTTAGCCAAAAAATGACTTAAAATGTTACAAATATTTTCTTTGTTATTATTAAACCCACGTAAATATGTGTTGTGTTTTCTCTGTGGACAATTTGTTTAGAGTAAATAATTATTACCAAGGACATTTTAAGTGTCAACAAAATACAAGTATAACAGGCCATGGAATCACGAGGCTCCGGGGGCCACGTGGACACGTAAAGCAGGCCTCGTGTGGCACCCAGGCCGCACTTTGCCCATGGTCTGATCTATGGTAATGACGTCAATTAGAATTCATGGGCAAACGTGATCTGAGAATGTGATCATAAATAACACATGTTGAAGTGGTGGTCTTTGTTCTAATGTAAAATTATTATTATTATTATTATTATTATTATTATTGTTATTTAGGCTAGCACAGTTCTATATGCAAGACAACGTAACAAAACAAGATAGAAACAAGGCGTTTAAATACAGAAATATGAATAAATTATCACAGCACGTTAAACTCTACATAACGTATTTTAAACAATAATATTTTATGGTAATGACGTAAAAAAAAACATACAAAAATGACGTTGCTACTTTGATAATAACAAAGAGACAATAGTGAAGTGGGTGTCTGTGTTCGAAGCCTATGTATCAGGGATTATAATTATTACTGTTATTATTATTATTATTTACGCCGCAGACGTACATCCCATCCCATACGTAAGCCCTCGTGCGTAAAACCTCTCCAAAAAACCTGACCCCGCCATTACACACTTTGGAACCGCGTCGGCGCTCTGACCTAATCCCTCTGCGATATGAACTCAATCAATGCTCGTGCACCGTGCGCGCTCCCGGCGGGTCGCGGGGTCTCGCCGAGGAGAGGGTCACATTGATCGGGATTGTGGAGAGAGGACCGTGAGTGGTGATTAAGAGGTTGTTCCAAACACATATACTACACACATATATATTTACTGCACTTATAAATGTATTTATATGTACATAAATAGATCATATTTTTATATTTTTGGAGAAAAGAGAATGCTGACAATTTCACTTCTATTGTTTTAACCTTCACTAAACCGGGAACTATCCCTCTTCTTGCTGGTGGCCATTACGCACTCACACCACAACAACCAAACACGTATATACTGTAATATGTCTGAGGTATAATATTGTTCATTCTTTAATCATCTCTAGTCTGTGGAGAAAAAAAATCCAAAGGGCCACGTGACCAGGCTCGCACCCCACAATCAGCCTATACAAATAATCAATTGCCCTGACACACTTTCCATTGATTCATATGGATTTATTATGTATAATTAGTCCCCGTTTACTTCCTGATCGTGTGAACATATTGGCAACAGAGGCATAAATATTCAGAAATGAAATGGGGAAAATAGTCAAGGCGCGGCGAGTTTAATTGTGTGGCACAGTCTACACGTATAGGCGAAAACAAAACTAAACGAAACAACGAAATATTAAAATCACATTAAAAGGCATTAACATAATACATAACCACAGTGTATAAAAATAGAGTTAATTTACAATACGTTTGTTGTTTTTTAACCTGGATTTCAACTTTGTCAGAGAATAAGCCTGTATATAAGCAAATAATAAACAAACACAACGCTATAGTTTCATGATAATTAACTTTGAATGTGACTGTTTCTGGCAAATGTCCCTGGTGCTTGACTGAGCCACACACGTCTTTATTTTAATTCCTGATGACTAAATTATAGAAAGATATTTGTTTTTGTCCGTGTGCTTTGTGCGTAAAATGCCGTGCGTAAAGATTGGAGACTTTTGGACACATCCCCTGCGCTATCTATCCATCACCATCTCTCTCTATATATACGTGCGTAGTATTGTCCTGGTTAAGGCGTAATATAAATCACTTCTTTCCTGGACAATGTTAAATGATAGCGGACTAATAAGTGGAGTGAAAGCGGGGGATGGATCACCTATAGCAGTTACATAAAGGAAGAACAAAAAATGCCATTGATCACAGACTCTGGTCCAAAGAGCCGAGCGCAGCACAACCACGGGCCGCAAGCACACATATCTCATAGCTCCATGCATGCAATCAGCTGAAGCAATGGCTTAACCTGTGGGGTTATGAGAAAGGGTGGATCTCCAACCTCCAACAAATCCGGGCCCCCCCTCCGCATCCGCATCCACCCACTCCCCCCCGACTGAACTCCCCAATCCCTCCCACCGGAGAGAAAGGGTTAATTGGAGTAGGAATTTCATTGCACATCTGTCAGATTTTTAAGGCCGTGACGCACTGAAAGCGGAGAGTCGATGTGAGCGAGTGGAGGGGGAGCCAGGGGGGAGAGGAGAGGGGGGAGGGAGCAGAAAGAGTTGGTGCGTGGATCGATGAAGTGGCAGGCAGAGGGAGAGAGGAGGAGGAGGAGGAAAATCACACAAGATAATGAAAGAAAGAGCTGGGAGCTGCTAGTGTAAGAGCCCCACAAAAAAAACGTCGTCGCTCGTTACTATTTACTGTAGATACTGCGTAAAACACCGGAACCGAGCCACAGCCGAGACCTGGACTAAGTCTGATTATACACGGATCTTTTTCATATATTCTTCCAGCGTGTGCTCCCGTGTTGGCTACGGAGGTTTTTCTTTTTTTTGGTAAGCGTGCGCCTGCTCTGTCGCTCTGGGCTCGGCTTGAATGCATCACCCCGGGGCGCTGCTTGGACCAATTGTGTGGATCTGAGGCGCGGACACAATCGAAGAGATGCACAGGGCACACAACAGCCGAGGACGCGCTCTGAGAAGGGGGGAATAAAGGTAAGATTACGTAAATATATAAATGTAAACGCACGGTTTCGACCAGCCATTTTTTTAACGACAAATACTACGATTATACGCGTATTTTGGGGAGAGGATTCTGGGTTGTGTTTTGAACGTAGAGAGGAAAGCGTAAAGGATGCTTCGTAACTTTGCATGGATACATCTCGCATCCCGGGCAGGACTGCGAGTCTGTCTGTACGCAAAAAAATAAAAAAAGCTACGTAAAAATCTCTTTCTGTTTACGTCTGCGGTTACGTGTGTATCCGCGTAAAATGTCGTGTAATTGTTTGTGAGAGAAGCGTTGAAGTTGCACAAAAAGCCAAAAGGATTGACTAACGCTGGTTGTGTACGTGTGTGTGTTGTGTGTACGCGCAGGCACAAAAGAGGCGAGCGGAGGACCAAAGAAAGACACAATAAAAAACAGCACAAGAATAAAGAAGACCAAAGACACACAACATCGCGACATTTCCCCGAGTGGTTCCAGTTTATAGCCAGAGTTTGGAGGAGTTTGAAGACAGTACTTAACGTTATCAGATAATTAATTAGACACCCCATAAGCGCGGAAATCAATTAATTCACCAATCAATAAATCCATAGTCTGGTGTAACAAGAGAGCTTCCAGACTGTTAGCGTGGAGGCTCGACAACAATAACAAGACAAGAGGGCTCCCATTCCCACATTCGGTTCTTTTTTCGCTTTTTTCTCGTTTTGTTTTTGGAGAGAGAACCATGGACGCGCTCGGGGAGATGTCCTTGCACAGCCACCCGGAGCTGCACGGTCAGGACGGCCGCTCCATGCTCCACTCCCGGGATCTGTCAGCGGCCGCGTTCCCCAGACCTTCCCTAGGGGGCCCCACCATGTCCCTGGAGCCCGAACACCGACCCCCGACCTTCGACCACTCCATGTCGGCCCTGGGTTACAGCGGGGACTCCCCCTCCAGCGCCGGGACCACCTACACCACGCTGACGCCCCTGCAGCCATTTGACGACAAGTTCCACCACCACCACCACCACCCGTGTCTGCCCGTGAGCAACGTCATCGGCAGCTTCACCCTGATGCGGGAGGACCGGGGCCTGGGGGGGAACTTCTACAACCCCTACGGCAAAGATCTGGCCATGTCTCAGAGCCTCTCGCCTCCTTCTGCTGCCACCTCCATGCACGGGTACGGCGCCCTGGGCAACGCCTCCAACACCAACCAGATGATCCACGGAGGCTACGACGTCCACGGGGGCAACATCTTCTGCCGGACGTCCGATTTCGCCCGAGAGATGTCTCCTCCGGGGCTGGCGGAGGCCTCGCATCAGCTCAACAAGATGGACGCACACCAGCACCCGGCGACCCACCACCACGCGCACCTGTACAGCCAGCACTACCAGCCCCACCACCACCCGGCCAGCCAGCAGTCCACGGCCAAGATGGAGCACCCGGCTACCAGCCCGGGTGAGGGCATGCTGTCCGGGTCGCAGGGAGGCGCGGGAGTCAACGGAGGAGGAGGAGGAGAGGAGATCAACACCCGAGACGTGGCCCAGAGGATCATCACGGAGCTGAAGCGCTACAGCATCCCCCAGGCCATCTTCGCCGAGAGGGTTCTGTGCCGGTCTCAGGGAACTCTCTCCGACCTCCTGAGGAACCCCAAGCCCTGGGGCAAGCTCAAGTCGGGCCGCGAGACCTTCAAGAGGATGTCCCGCTGGCTGCAGGAGCCCGAGTTTCAAAGGATGGCCTCGCTGCGGCTGGAGGGTAAGATCTACTTCTGCTTCTCATGTCTCCTTCTCTTCTTCCACACTGAGAAACATGTGCAGAGCAACACACAGACACGGCCTGCATTGTGTTTTCCCTCAACACCTTCTTTCAGCTCAGAAAATATCTGCTCTTCAGACATCAGTATGCAGCTCAGGTCGCACTACAAGAAATACAGCCAGCCTCATACTTCTACTACTACTGTTTTTCTAATCTGTCGTATGGCACAGACACAGAGAGAGCAGAGATGACGGGAAAGTTCTATTTAAATCCATTCAAATCGATTTATTCTTGTGTTTAGCTCTAAATCACAGCTGTAGTTTTCTCGCAGGACTTTACACAAGTTGTGGATTCGCCGACACAGATCAGAAAATCAAACAGTTCAAACTCAAGAAATGAAGTGATGGAAAACACACAGAGGCATTGGTCCATGAGGGGCAGAGACCAATGTTTGTAAATGTTGATAAATGTGTTTGAAAGTGGAGTGTCCTGGATCCTCACCTCTGTCCTCAGACCCTCCTGCTTCACAAACGCAGATGTAGAGAGTATGGAGAGATTTGAGCCAGAATGAGAATTGTTTTTATTGCCGGTTGTAAGTAATATTAAGACACAAACTACGGATATTGGCTTTATATATTTATGTATTCATTTATTTTTGATCAGGGACAAAGCACAACTGACATTAGCAGAAGAGATGGCTTTGGCTCAAGGTGCAGACAGGGTTTAAAAGGAAAAACAACAGGTATTTAGGCATCAATAATCTGAATAAGATTAGGATGAAGAGACGCTGTGTTGGTCCCACTGCGGGGAAATGTCAGTGTTGCATCGGCAGGTACAGGAGGAATGAGGAGCACACAGCACGAGATACATGAATAATTGCTCTATACTGAAATAGAATGCTAACGCTAACTTTAGCATAATAAAGACGCATGTATAAAATCTATAGTTTTAGCAAAAGGAAGTAATGTATACTGCTTTATAATTTAATATATACTGTATTCACCTGTACATGTTAGTACTAATATATACACGTACACACTATAGATATTTACACTATAGACATTTACACTATAGATATTTACACTATAGATATTTACATTATAGATATTTTACACTATAGATATTTACACTATAGATATTTATATAGATATTTACATTATAGATATTTACACTATATATTTACATTATAGATATTTACACTATAGATATTTACACTATAGATATTTACATTATAGATATTTACACTATAGATATTTACATTATAGATATTTACACTATAGACATTTACATTATAGATATTTACATTATAGATATTTACACTATAGATATTTACATTATAGACATTTACACTATAGATATTTACATTATAGACATTTACACTATAGATATTCACACTATAGATATTCACACTATAGATATTTACATTATATACATTTACACTATAGATATTCACACTATAGATATTCACATTATAGATATTTACACTATAGATATTTAACTGTGTGGATTCTCACTGAGAGTCCAGAAGCACATGTCTCCAGTGTCGGATCGATGAAATCTTTTCTGACTCATACAAGCAGTCACATGGTCCAGCACCAGCTGAAAATAATCCACAGTCATTCTCATCCATATGTAGTAGATTAGAAAATCAAACGAGGTCGTTCTAATCTTCTTGCCTTGCTTTGGTTTTGCATTATTTTGACCACGTGCTGATAACACACACACTACACAATGTTTTACAGCTACACACACATTAACTAGTGTAAAATCTGTCGCACACATGCACACACACACACACACACATAAACAGGCACGCAGCCAACATCGCAAATATGAGAAACGCAATAACAAGCAGCCAGTAAAAATTCAAATTGCCCTGGCACAAACGCATGTAAAACCGTATTAAATCTGTCGACATTAGTCTAACAGCAGCAGCAGCAGCAGCAGCAGCAGCAGCAGCAGCAGCAGCAGCAGCAGCAGCAGCAGCAGCAGCAGCAGCAGAGAAAGCCAAGAAGCAAAGTCCTTTTAGCTATTTCTGAAACGCTAAGATCAGCTTTAAAGGGTACAGTATCCGAGAAGCCAGAGAAGCAAAACAGCGATGACTGGAGTGAGAGACTGCAGATAATTAGCTTTGGGAGGCGAGGCAATGTTTTTTGTGTAGCACGCTTCATGCAGAAGGCAGCTCAAAGTGCGAAACGAAACTAGGTGAAATATACACAGATATTCACAGTACATTAAGAAAAGTGGAGATAAAATCCTTGCCAAACAGAACTGTAATTTTAACTTGGATTTGGATAGAAGCCTGTCTCACATTTTCAAGAAGACTGTTCCAGATTTTAGCTTTCAATACTGTAGATACAGAATAGATTATAGAAATTAACGTGAGTGTGCAGTTATATACTTATACACTCTACTATACCACACACAGGTGCATATGCTCAAATTGATAGAGATAAGGGAGAGCCTCTATTCGTTCCACAATGGAGGAAATTCCTGGGTTGTAGCGCACTTACAGGGCAGTAGCGAGACCACACAAGTAGCACAGAACATATACAGAGATTAGTAGTGGCTTTTAAAATAGCTGTAAATGCCGTAGGACTAACAAAATAGGAGCGATACGTGTTTAGCTATGTGTACGTTAGCATAACATGGGAATAACAGAGAGATAGATAGTAATGCATGTAATAATAGTGTTTTGTTCTGGTGGAAACGCACAGCTGTGGAGGTGGTCCAAGTCTGGAATGGTCCAAATCTGACTCTTTTTCTTTGTCCACTGTGCTTCTACTTTGACTCCGCTGCTTCCGATGCTACTCTGCCATTCGCTGCTATTGCTATTCCGGCGACTTAACCACTTCTTCTGCATTTACCCAAATACAACCCACGGCCTCCGTCGCTTTGTCCGTCCCTAAACAGCTTGGACAATTCCCATTTAACTGTATTTTGCGGAGGTCTGCTCTGGCCCCCGCGGAAAAGAGAGGCCATATGTGCGCTTCCTTTGTTTACCTAGCTCCCAAACAGATCCTATTGATTGGTACAGTAGCTCACAATAAAAAAAGCCACAGACATTTGCCCTCTTCTTAAATGAACCATGAAGATCAGCCCGAGCGGCGGCTTTGGCAATTTAATCGCTTCGGAGTCCGCGAAATAATTTGCGCAGATATGCCATTCTGGAGGGATTGATTAATGTGAGCCGTGATTTATATCCAGAGTGGAGGCAAAGAGAGAGAGAGACAGAGAGAGAGAGACAGAGAGAGAGAGAGAGAGAGAGAGAGAGACAATGTAAATGATTTGAGCTGGAGCCAGACCTCTTTTGTCAGCGTCGTCACTTGGCCGATCACACTGCAAAAAGTGAAGAAGAATCCAGTCAAAAATTGCTAATATTTGGCTAAAAATTCAGCAAAAATGTGGCTAAATGTACATTAATATTCTGCAAAATGTAGATGTCATTTGGGCGTGTTTTGACGGCCTTAAAACTAAATCTTATGGCGGTAATAATTGCATGAATATGAGGCAATAATTGAGGTAATAATTGCATGAATTTAGTGTTTTTTGTCTAAATTTGTGTTAATTCCGACTGCGTTCAATGAAAATTCTCCAATGGGACAAAGCCATTTTGTCATATCTCAATAACTGTTGCTTTATTTTCTCATTTCATTTTAGAATAAGATCCTTTTGCTTTGTCCCTGTTGGCAAATCTTGTTTTAAGCCTCAGTGAGAATGTGCTCAAATTAAGATACATTTTGCCAAATTTGAGCAATTTTTGACTTATTATTCATCACTTGGAATAAGAAAATAACGCAAAAATTCTGTTAATAAGAGTAAATAGCTTTGTCCCGTTGGCAGATATCGTTAAGACAGTCAGGATGTTCTCAAATTAAGCTAAAAATCACTCGATAATTGCTATAAGTGCCTCGTTTTTTATCGTTTTTGCAGAGATCACAGTTTGGAGAAATGTTAATCAGGAAAGAGGAGTTTGAGAAAGGTTTTTTAGTCCGAGATTGAAATGTTTGCATCAAAATGAGGCATTGGCAACAGGGCTGATTTGTCAACAAGAGGTTTCCCGTGGGTGCTTGAAATCCTTGGGAAAAGCTTATAAATAATTAGTGGAGGAAAGTAGATCTACGCCTTCACTGCTGCAGATCTGAGCGGTGTAGAGTTACAAGACGTCGGTACTTTTGGTTCGTTTCTACTTTTTCAGGATTATAAATTCGACAAAATTTCACTTCAATGTATTTTTATGAAGCTCTAAATCACAACAGAAGTAAAGAAATCAAAGACTGAGGCTGTAGATCCAGGACTGAGGCTGTAGATCCAGGACTGAGGCTGTAGATCCAAGACTGAGGCTGTAGATCCAGGACTGAGGCTGTAGACCCAGGACTGAGGCTGTAGATCTAGGACTGAGGCTGTAGATCCAAGACTGAGGCTGTAGATCTAGGACTGAGGCTGTAGATCCAGGACTGAGGCTGTAGATCTAGGACTGAGGCTGTAGATCCAAGACTGAGAGTGTAGACCCAGGACTGAGGCTGTAGATCTAGGACTGAGGCTGTAGACCCAGGACTGAGGCTGTAGATCCAGGACTCAGGCTGTAGATCCAGGACTCAGGCTGTAGATCCAGGACTGAGGCTGTAGATCCAGGGCCGAGGCTGTAGATCCGAGACTGAGGCTGTAGATCCAGGACTGAGGCTGTAGATCCAGGACTGAGGCTGTAGATCCAGGACTGAGGCTGTAGATCCAGGACTGAGGCTGTAGACCAGGACTGAGGCTGTAGATCCAGGGCCGAGGCTGTAGATCCAAGACTGAGGCTGTAGACCCAGGACTGAGGCTGTAGATCCAGGACTGAGGCTGTAGATCCAGGACTGAGGCTGTAGATCCAGGACTCAGGCTGTAGATCCAGGACTGAGGCTGTAGATCCAGGACTGAGGCTGTGGATCCAGGACTGAGGCTGTAGATCCAGGGCTGAGGCTGTAGACCCAGGACTGAGGCTGTAGATCCAGGACTGAGGCTGTAGATCCAGGACTGAGGCTGTGGATCCAGGACTGAGGCTGTAGATCCAGGACTGAGGCTGTAGATCCGAGACCGAGGCTGTTGTTGGCTATTGTTGATTTATTTTGGGCCGTTGTAGCTGTAGGCGCGATGGTAAAGAAACAAGTGGGGCCCCTTTCGACCCCTGGGGCTGTAGAACCCCCCAGCTGTAGACTGTAGAACAGCCTCTGTCTGTGGAATTAGCATATAGCAGCATGTAGCTAACAATAACAACATAAATACTGTGGTTAATCTCATATAGATCATTATAACTGATGGTGGAAGTGTGTGGAGGTTCTTAGACTGCTGCCTCTGGGATTCGGTAACGGATAAAGCGGAAGAAAAATAGATTAATGGCATTCTACTTGATTGGTTTTGGCGTTGCACAGATTTATCATTTGAAAAAAATCTAATATTTTGCTGCTGGTATCATTATTAGTAGCATAATTAGAATTAATATATCTTCTACTACAACTAATACTAATGATAATAGTAGTAGTAACAATAGTAGTAGTAGTAGTAGAAGCAGTAGTAGTAGGAGTAGTAGTAGTAGTAGAAGTAGTAGTAGTAGGAGTAGTAGTAGTAGGAGTAGTAGCAGAAGTACTTGCAGTTGTAGCAGTGTAGTGGTAGCAGTAGCAGCAGTATAGTAGTAGTAGTAGAAGCAGTAGTAGTAGGAGTAGTAGTAGTAGTTGTAGTATTATTATAATTCATTTCTAAGGCAAGGCAAGGCAAGTTTATTTGTATAGCACAATTCATACACAAGGCAACTCAAAGTGCTGAACAGAACAAGAAAGCATTAAAATCATAAATAATCACAGTACATTAAAAAAAAAAAGATAAAAATATAAAATCCCTCAGTTGTATGCACAGCTAAACAGAACCGTCTTTAACCTGGTTTTAAACATTGTCAGAGAGGAGGCCTGTCTCACATCTTCAGGAAGACTGTTCCAGATTTTAGCAGCATGAATCCGAAAAGCAGCCTCCCCATGTTTAGTTCTGACTCTGGGCACTAACAGGAGTCCAGTCCCTGTGCTCCTCAGAGTCCGGGCTGGTTACTAAGGACAATAAATATTGGATCCATAGCTTTACCATAGAGTACATACAGTATACATATTAAAGTATACATATTAAAGTACACATATTAAAGTATACATATTAAAGTATACATATTAAAGTATACACATTAAAGTATACATATTAAAGTATACACATTAAAGTATACATATTAAAGTATACATATTAAAGTATACATATTAAAGTATACATATTATATACATATTATAAATATTCAGTGCATTGGAGACAAATGGACATGAAAGGTGTTAAAAAATCTAATCTTTCAAAAACAAATTAAAAAACACAAATTAAAGAGAAAAACATATTCCTTCGAGCGTCTTGCCTTTAGTCATTAATTGTCGTCAGTTTTTCCGTTTTGTCGACGGCAAATCAAAGACAAACAGGAAGTGAACAGTTGCACAGATTCTCTCTGGCCAGAAGCCTTTGCCAATTACAATTATCCAGCACCACTGAATCCTGAGCATAGTAATCAATAATTGAACTGGCCCAGCCTTGTTGCCCCCGCTGCATTCTGGGTAAGGACCATTTTTTCACCTCTTTTTTTGTTGTTGAAAGGCACATGGTAATCTGGCGCTTGACATTTAATATTCTTTGGGGATGTGGAGCGAAGACACGACAGGAGCCTGTACAGTGCCGTGTTACAGTGTTGTGGGCCCTCAGGGAACCAGGGGGGCCTATATGAGACACGGGGCCCAGAGAAAGAGATCCAAGCCAACACGGTAATATGAGCCGAGCTGGGCCAAGCCTCGCTCTCTCCCCACCGGGGGTTTGGGAGAGAGAGAGAGAGAGGGAGAGGGCTGCGTGCCGCCCTGGCTAGCTCGCCTCATCAGGGCTACACTCGCTCTCTGTCAAGCTAGCGCCACTGATTAAGCCCGGAGACACAATAGGGTTCATAGGTAATGATTGTGCACTCTTGCAATGCCTTCACAATTATTGATCTTTGATTGTTTGGCGGTGGGAGCACATGTGTACATCCTCCATTCAGCACAACGCAATCACGGCTACAGCACTTAGCTCGCCATGAGTTATCTGACAAACTCACCGGCACTTTACGCACCGACCTGGTTTTTGATGACGTTAGCTTTTGACTTATCTTGTTTGCAGATGAGAAGTAAATACACACACAGAGAGACACACACAGAGACACACACACTGCACTGTCATTCGAACCCTGTCTCTTGTGGAACAGATTTCTACGATTTGAGAATTTGTCAAAGTAAATGTTTTTCTCATCGCTACAGTCTTGTGTCTATTGTTTGATCGATTTTATTCTTTCAATAAGACATTTTCCAGTCATATGTATTCACAATAATTACATTCCTTAGTTTACATAATTGTGTATTCATGTTGCCTTTCAGTATATACTCACATATGCAAATATATAAACATAACCATACTATCAAGCAACAATCGCCCTAGTTTCACCATGTGTGGTAGATTTACGATAAGATACCAATATGTATTTACAAATGAACCTCTTTTTACAATTTATCAGCTCAAGATGGAGTCAAAATGCGCAGACTCGCCCATAAACATAATTCAAATACATTGTGTGTACTTATCGCACTTGTATATGGTAGTCATTTTAAATACATGTTATACAGATTAAATATTTGTTTTTATGCCTTATTCCATTCCTGTTACTCACAATAGCTGCCAAAATAATTCTGGTTCTGATGTTTTGTTATCGGCAGTAAATACGAAAGGATTGGCTCAAGAATCAGAATCGGAATTATTATTATTGCCGTTGTACGTAACAGGAAGTCACAAACTAGAAACATGTCTTTGGTTCAAGCTGCAGACAAGTTGCAAGAGTAAAAAGCTAAAGTCATGCATAAAAAAAATCTTTATAAAATGTGTTAAAGTGACGGTAGAATAAGGTGAAAAAGGTGTTCTGTGTGGTTCTAAAATACATCTGGCTTCTCAAAAACGACTTGGTGAATTGCCAATTGTGAGCCTCTGAAATATTGTTATTATTATTCATCAGTTTTTGCAAATGATCTCTCCGTCTGCTCCGGCTTCAGTCGCTAAAATCATTAATGTACGTCAGTGTTGAATTTCTGATCTGTCTTTTTGTAACTGATATTTCTTGAAATACTTTAGTATCTATTCACAGAGACAGTGTAAATCACCGTCGGAACAAAACAATAGAGAAAACAATGCCACTGATGGATCAATAGGATTAAATGACCCAACTCAATCAGGGCTGATGAGTGCGTCACAAACACACACACTGTATTCATGGGTAATTATCAACACAAACCTTCCAGTTGTGGGTTAATTATTCATGGTTTGGTTTAATTTTCTTGCTTCAGACTTTGTGTTTCTGTTTCCTCTCTTTACAAACACCAACATTATTTTAACGAGTCAGTTCTCCAGATCCCAGCAGCCGATCAATCA